>CAEGAE010050014.1:0-49515 GCA_903067095.1 Girardinus metallicus
GGGGAGGGGGGGGGGGAGGGGGGGGGGGGGGGGGGGGGGGGGGGGGGGGGGGGGGGGGGGGGGGGGGGGGGGGGGGGTTGCTGTGCCTCTCCAGCGAACGTGTCGGGCGAGAGGCAGCGTCACCCTGGACAGGTCAGTCTGTTGCAGGGCAATGGAATAAACTAGAAAACTGTAAAACAGTCGAAACACTGTAGACTAAAATCCCAACTGACATCCTGGCATTTTTTTATTTGCTAGCATTGTGTGCTAGCTTTTAGCTCCATAAGGTCACAGCTTTAAATATCACTAAAACAAACAGTTTGTCATCGTTTTTGTTGTTCTTGGGGAAACTTGATCCAAATGGATCCAGTAACATTCAGGTGTTTGCCAACTCGCTAACTAGTTTGCGAGATGTTTTCATTCATATTCTGGCAACATTTTTTAGCCTGAACATCTCCTTCAGTCTCCTCTTTACATCTTTTAAAATTCAATTTGGGAAGAAAAACAACTGGATAATTTTATCTCTATTAAACTACAAAAATGACAGAATGTCGTAGGGCGGATCACTCTGACCTGGAGGGAGGGGTCGGGTCAGCGGCACTTTATCTAGACCACAACTGGGTTATTAAAACACAAAAAGAAGGATTTACAAGTAAACGTAGGAAATGTCCACTTTAAATCAATGAGTATGTTAAAACCCGGCAGACCAACAGCCTCTTATCGATCCAACGTTGCTTCATTTTAGAACTGGAGGCTTTATGATCAGATTTTCATTTCATTTTACGGCTTCAGTTCACCGAGCAAAATTCAAGTAATAAAAGCACTAAATGTACCTGCAATAAAACAGGTGCATTTTTGCTCTTTAAATAAAAATAATGTACATTTTGTTTCACTATGACCATGTAAAAAAAAAAAAAAAACTCAGGTGTACAATGTTGCCTACACCTGGTTGCCGTGGCGCCGGTCACTTTGCTTCTGTAAACACTGTGAATGTATACAGTGGGGCTTGTGAGAACAAGCTGTGCAGCATAAAGATAATCAAGCACCACCCGAATGGCCGCCTTATCTCCGCCTGTAGGCAGAACTTCAGAGGACAGAGTCCCTTTACAGGCATGGAAACAAAAATGGAGGCTGCAGCATTTACTGAAGAAAACAGCCAACTGCAGATCCTACACCACCCTGCAAACATTTTTATTTAAATAAGACATTTTAGAGAATTTCAAAACAACTTTAGATGACTGATGAGTATCTTAGTAAAATATTTTATTCCGTTTTTAACCATCCAAACCAGTTTGCAGGAGAGAAAAAAAGCAGCTTTGATCAAAAGCGTTAGTCGTTACCTGGTCCTTTATGGGGGTGACGTAGCCCTTCTCCCTCCAGTCCAGCGAACGCGGAGCCACCATGAAGTTGGGCTCCAGGAACAGCGACCCCTTCACCTTCCTGTCCGCTTTGTGTTTGTAGCCGTTCATGATCTGCCTGAACTCCTCGTGAGTCTGGGAGAGGAAAGGTCAGAGTGAAACACGCAGCGCGAACCCGAAAAGGCATTAAGACCCTTCGTTTTATCGCCAAAGACTCTACAGGTAAACAAATAAAATCACATGATAGATTAAAACAAGCTTGATCATTTCTGTTTGGACAAAAATCACTAAATATTTTTGAAAAATGCTGCATTTTTGTCTGTTTTCCTTGTCCAAGATGAAGAATTTATACTTTGAGATGCAAATTGTCGTTTTGATCATTTGTTTATTTTAGATATTTAAAATGTTTTCCAGTTCGGCCAGCAATGGCAACAAATTTTGCAAGACAATAAATTGTCACAAAATATAAAAAAAACACTGTTTCATTTCCACAATATGGTGGAAATAAAAACAAGAACACACCCAAAACCATAAATAAAATGGATGGTGACGTCTCTTTAAAAAAAAAAGAGCTCATTTTATCAGACGATTAATTGTTTAACTGCTTTTTGTGACAGACGTGGTTCCAATGTTAAAATTATTACAGTTGAAAATGGTCTCAAAATAACATAATTTAATCGCAACAGTTTATATGCAGCAAAATTTGCTATGACAGGTTGTTTTGATGAATTTTCTAAGTCTGCGCTTTAGCAAAAATAATAATAAACACTTTAGGCTGAGAACAAGTTCAGCGTGTCACAAACCCAACATCTGCGCCTCACCATGTCTCCGAAGTGGTTCATGCCCAGGCGGTACGAGTGTTTCCCCATGGAGTGCTCCAGGTTGTGCAGCTCGATCTTCTTCAGGTTCTTCTCCCACACCATCCGCCTCCAGCCCTCCTCTCTCTTTGGAAGAGAAAAAAAAACGCAAAAATCCACATTTTTATTCTTCATTACGGAGACAAAACACAACAAACGCCTTAAAAACACGTTACCTCATGGTATTTTTTGTTGTGCCAGCTCTTCCACAGGTTCCAGTGCTCGTCCAGCTGCTGGTCCAGAGTGGGGGCCGACAGGACGGCACAGAGGCTCACAGTCAACACAAGCAGAGGCAGCATGGCTCCGGCTTCCTGCAGTAAACAACACAGCTGGATCAGGTTTCAGAGCTGCAGAGGGGAGGCCAGAGGCTGGGCAGGCCAGAGGCTGGGCAGGCCACGCCTCTCGACAGACAAACAACAGCTACACATGCAGCCCTTAACACTGGTTTGTCACGAACAGCTCAGAAATTCACAGGAAACTTCCCTCTGCAAATTCCTGGCATTAGTCACACTGAAGCTGGTATGTGATTTAGACTAAAAGGGCTGTTTGGTAAAACAGTTTATAATCAGAACAGCTTTCGGCCCAGATATCTCGACTTTTAGATTAACCTCTCTTTAAGTCATGTTAAAGAACACCTTTAACATGATTTTGTAGAACTGTAAAGCACGAAGAGGCAATTTAGTCATTTGAATCAGGTGTGTTGGACTGGAGTTTGTCACCCTGCATTAGGCAATCACCAGATCAGTTTGATCTGGTGATTTCTGCGTCAGTTAAGATCTAAACAACAACAAAAAAAGTTTGTATATGATGATTTAACTTTGGCTAAAGCGAGAGAAAAAAAAAAAAAAAGTAGAATAGCCCTTTAACAACACCGAATCGGAAGCAAACTTCAGTGCCATTCCCAACTACAGGAAAATACCCCAAGCTAGTAAGAAAGGCCAAAAATACTAGATATTATGATCTCAAAATGCCTTTTTCACAAACTCAACGTGTATGAAATAATAGTAAGAAAAACACCGGCAGTGACTCCTTCTTTGGCGGTTTTCCAGGTTTTTACGGATCGGGATTCTGGCTTTATCCCAACAACAAGCCGATCCTAGCTGGGTTTTTCTGCACAGTCACGGGATGAGCTTCCCGGGCAGAGAGCCAGGAAACGCCAAGCGGCTCCAAACCAGGAAAACGAAACGGAAAACCAAAACTGGAACCGGCGCATGGCGGTTCGCTTCAACCTGATCCCACTGATGAATAAAACAAGTAAAGACGAGACGCAAACAATGGCGGATGTGGAAGGAAAGCAGCTGAGACGGCGACAAAAGCAGCCGAATAACACTAAATACTAAGGGCTGTAACGATACAGCGACATTTAAAGGGTTTTCCAATCTGAAGAACAAATTTCAAGACAAACATTTTAAAATAGACAATTTACAAATGCAAACTGGTGCTCTGTTTACAAGAAACATAAAACCATCACATATATTCCCTATAACTATAAAACCCAGATTTTAAACCGAAATGATAAATTAGAAATCTTCAACATTCAAGACACATTAAATATTTGTTCTTACTGTAAAATCTTTTCTGATGAAGAGGCAGAAAACGATCACTCTGTAGCCGAGGGACACTTTATAAAGGCCAAGCCGGGTCCGCGTTCACGTCCACCGAGCTCTCCGATTGGCCCAAAACTTGTTTGTATTCAACGCTAATTGGTTAGTTTCTTGTCGTTCCAATCGAAGCCCCGCCTCCTTGTGTGATGCCATCATGGAAGCACGTGATTCCCTCCAGATGGAACACAGATGAAAGGAAGCCAAACTTGTTGTTGCTGTTTTTTTGGGTGATTATTTCATCTAAAACTATATAAAGAGACCATTCTAACCAGATAATCATTAGTTATATTGATCCCCACTCAAAACATCATAATAATTTGATCCTTTAAACTGTTAGATGTAAACTGAGTGCGGTGAGAAAACTGAATAACAAGTCATTTTAAAAAAGACGCCAATAGAGAAAAATTGAGATAATGATGAAACATGAAACCAGGGTCAGGAGCTTTTCTACTTTGTTTCATTTTTGTCACTAGTAAAATGTCCGGGCTTGGTTTTTAAGGTAAAACAATAAAAGTGATGATAAAAAAGTAATTTACAACTTATTTTAACTCTATTTCTGCTGTTAAAGCCTCACAAACACAAACACTGCTCTTAAATAACATACCCATTTCGAAACAGGCTTTCGGGACACCATTAACATAGAAAACTGAGGTAGACATTTATATCCAGCCGTTTTTAATGGCTAAATAAAATCAAGTGCAACACAGTGCCTTTAAAAGTTGCTTAAAAAGTAAAATAAAGTCCATCTGTGTGTAATTTCTTAGAATATAAAAACAATACAGCTGTAAACCTCCCTGTGAGGCCTGTGGTAACTCTGGAAGAGCTGCAGAGATTCACAGCTCAGGTAGAAAATCACATTTTTGGTCAAATGAGACTAAAAAATGCAACATGTAAAAGAAAGTCAAACCCTGCACATCATTCTGAACTCTGACACACGGTGGTGGTCTCATTATACTGTGGGGATGCGGGTAAATAAAGGGTATGAATACTTATGATGGGCTGCACAGTGGCGCAGTTGGAAGGTCCTGGGTTTGATTCCCGGCCCGGGATCTTTCTGCAGGGAGTTTGCATGTTCTCCCTGTGCATGATGGGTTCTCTCTGGGTTCTCCGGCTTCCTCCCACAGTCCAGAAACATGGCTGTTGGGTTAATTGGTTGTATGGTTGTATGTCCTGTCTGTCTCTGTGTTGCCCTGCGGCAGACTGGCGACCTGTCCAGGGTGACCCGCCTGGAACGTTGGCTGGCACCAGCAGCCCCCGACCCCACGAGGGACCAGGGTGTGTAGAAAATGGATGGATGGAATACTTATGATACCATATTAAGATTCTCCAGATTAGTATTTTACATCGAGAAACAGATTGATTAACTCCATTTATTCAAAAGTTTTGGGAAAGTTGCCATTAGAAAATGTTGAAAATTAAGTTTCTGTGAAAAGTTAAGCCTCAAAATGTTGCAAAAGATGCTCAAAAGTCAACTTTTTGAGTCGATTTAGAACAATCTATACACATCTGCCTTGTTTACAGCGTCAGGCCTCAGAGTTCAAGATATAGTATCTTATACTTTACTATTCCAGAGGAGATAATGAGGAGTAAATTCCATGAGCAAGCAGTCACACAGTCCATCACATTGATAAATCAATCAAATCGTCACAATTGTTCATTTTCTCCCTCGTGTGTTTGACTTAGACAAACAGAAAACAGCGTTTCAGGTCGTGTAAAACATTCCTCAGCCACAGACCTTCTGAGAACTGCTGGCAAATCAGAGTCCGAGTTAATCAACGCTGATACTCATGTGACTGATGTGGTTGAGAAACAGACACTCAGGACTGAACATGTTTTTCATGTTTGCTTCATTTCTCCTGACACCCAGAAAACGTGTTGAGCAAAAACGCTTATTCACGCTCAACATATCTGCACTTCTGAAGTCTGATTAAAACAAATGATCAATTTGATCAGGATAAAGTTATTATCACGACGAATTAGGAACATTACAGATGGGACAGAGAGTAAATTTCTGCCAAAAAACGTGGACATTTTGAGATTAATCTTAGACATTTTATAGAAAAAACATGTAAAATTTCTGAGTTTGGAAAGTTGAAAATATTCAGAAATTCTTAGATTAATTTCAGAAATTTTCTAGAAAAAAAAAAAAAGGAAATTTCTGAGTTTGAAAAGGTGAAAATTTGCAAGAAAATATTCATAAGTTCTCAGGTTAATCTCAGAAGTTTCCTACAAAAAAACTTGGATCTTTCTAACTTTAAAAAGTCAAAAAAAAATCTTCAGAAAAAACTCAGAACTTTGAAATGAATCTAAAAACTTTTCAGGAAAAACCTGGACATTTCAACTAATCATAATTTAACAGCAAACATTTTTTTAAAAACGATATAAACTTTTAAAACAAGAAATGTTTCAAACGTTTGGCCTGGTTCTCCAGTTAAATGACTCAAACGGCATGATGACCTCGTTGTGTATCTCGCCTGGGTTGCCAGGCAACCAGGAGCAAACAGTGGGTTTATCATCGTGACCTGAACTGCAAAAAAAAAAACTGCAACAAGTCAAAACTCAGCTGAAATCAGCCCTGAACAGGATGGAGAAGAACTTTATTTAATCCGAGTTCATGAAGAAGCTGCAGCCATGACAGAGGCATTAAAGTTATTAACAAACTTTAAAATCCTAAAAATTTAAATGCTGAGAAACTAACAGAGTTTTTAAAAGCACAGATTTTTCCATCCGATTTGAGCTGAAAGTCCCACATGGTCCAAACGAGATCACTTCTGTTTTATTCTAATTACATCTGGGGAAGTTAGACGACATCCAGGTTTTACTCTCACTGTCACAAGCGGATCAGTTCAAACGACTTTCTAATAGACACGTCGTTTTAACTCAAAAATCTCAAGATTTCTGAGATTTTCTTACCAAATTTTCAGCTTTTCAGATTCAGAACTTTTTTTTTTCAGAACATTTCTGAATCTGTAGAATCTGTGGTTGAAAAAAAAACGTCTTGATGAAGTTCAAGATTTCATCATGAAGTGCCAAAAAAGAAAACGTAAAAAAAAACTGATACTTTTTTAGAAAAAAATTGGAAAATTTCCGAGGTTGAAATGTCAAGAGATTGCTTAAAAAAACTCAGAAGTTTTGAGATTAAGCTCAGAAATTTTCTAGCAAAACTTGGACACTTCTGAAAACCTTTGACTAAGAAATTTGACTTTTCAAGATCAGAAATTTCCACCTTTTTTTTTTTTAATTTATTAAATTAATCTAAAAATTTCTGGGGTTTTTTTAATCAAATTTTTCACTTTTCAAACTCAGAAATGTTCTAAAAAAACACAAGTACATTTTTGAAGCTATAGACTTTCAATCAAACAGTGAAAATAAGCTCTTGTGCTTCAGGATGCTTAACAGAAAGTATTTTGTAGGAGAACATAAATCGAAGATAAACAGAGAACATTGTTGGTCTTAGCATAGAACCCTGTGGAACTCCAAATGAAGTCGGTACTGAAGAACAGGCACATTGAACCAACCGTACGCACGGTTTAATACCAACAAACTGAACATTTAACGCTATCTGGAATGCAGCTAAAGCAAGAATGACACAGAGTCTGAAAAAAGGTCGTCATTAAGAACAGTTAGGAACTTATGAAATGAAATAATCAGCAGGTGTCGATGTCTCAGATTTCCTCTTTCATTTTCAGCCTTTTACGCTCAGTCTGCTGAGGTTCCATGTCCCAGCACAGATCTAAAACCACTGACCTTCTTATTTCTATATTTCCAAAAAATCTGGACTAAAAATAAAAACAAAAACCATCAGTCACCGATGACACAGAAACTGATTAGTATGAGCTTGATAACGTCTAGAGGATTTATTAGGGACGTGTTAGTTTTGTCACATGCGTGCAGGATGTGTGATTGTCGCCTGTGACAGGATGCGCTGCCGAAATTTCACGCTTTTCCTGGCATTTCTCTGCTGACTGCAGCAGATGACTGGACAACGTTGCTCAAGAACTGATGACTCAGCATTTTCTCAGCTTACCAGCCGCATCTTCACCCGAGTCTGGAAACCAGAGAACTTTATTTTCACATTTACAATTCAGTTTAAAAGTTTAAATCTTCACCATATTCTTTTTCCAAGCAGCTAAATGGACAGTATTATAGAAGATTAACTTTCCTTTGAGCTTTACATCATGTTGTTGTTTCCTCATCAAAAACAGTGTTGCTTTGATTCTTTCATGCATGTTTGAGAAATCCTTTAATCTCCATTCAGCTGTGCAAAACACCTAGTTGGACCTAGCCCCGCCTTCAAGGATGTAGCTCCTCCTCAGCGCCTTCAGACTAGCCGGCAGAAATTAGCAAACACCTGGTGGATCTGCTGGTGTTGTGATGACTTCCTGAAGGCGGGGATTCAGATAGAGCAGGAGCTTCTTAAAGAGACAGAGACCCAATTTCAAGGTGTTAAATTACCAAGTCAAATTTCTTTTTGGCCATATTTCATATATATATCGTTGTTATAAAAACTGAAGGTTCCATGGTTGCTTGATTGTTCAATAAAATGTCTCTATGTGGCTGAAAAATACATAAATTTTGCATCCTGGGTGCACAAAGGAGTGTTATCGCAGATCCTTCCTCCCAGCTGTTTTAAAAAGTCTTAATATCCCTGATTGTATTTGAACATTTCTGTTATTTGCACAGTTTTATTATCACTTAAACAGTCTGGTTTAATACAGAAACACATTTTTATTTTATTTCTACATTCCTTTGGTTTAGTTTTCTATTTTTAATAACTGCACAGTATTTTATGTTTATTAATGCTGTTCTTCATATGTATTTAAAATTTTTATTTTTGTGTAAATCTTGCCACTTTGCACCAGAATTTCCCCATTTTGGGACAATAAAGAAGTTTTCTATTCTAACCTATTTTATTAAAAGGTAAATAAAATCAGTTTTGAGTTTAATGTTTGAAGAAACAACAACAAACATATATTTAACTAACTTGGGACATTCAGATAAAAACATTTACTTTAAGTTATAGATGACTGGAAAACATGTGACTTTATGAGCGAGTCAGACGTTTATTTCTACCAGAATCAGGCAGAAAATGACAATATGGTGATTATTGTGTCGTGTTTCCATCCTGTCTGCACATTTATACCTGTGAACTCATCAAACTAAACAGACATTTTTAGTTTATTTAATAATTTATTACTGCAAATGTTTTCTGAAAACCAGAATTGCTTTAGATTTAATATTTAGCAACAGATTTGTAAACAAAAATATATTTTTATAGAAGTTACACACTGCAGCTTTAAGGAAACAAACAGTTTAGGATCTGGATGCTGAAACGCAGCCCAGGTTCATTCCTCCCTGTAGACGTTGAGCTGACGTTTTCTTTGGAAGAGAAAAAACAAATCAGCTGAGATATAAATGTTTCCTGATGGGATGGATTGTTTAGCAGGTTAGCAGAGAACCAGGAAGAGGAAGCTGTGTGCTTGTTGTTCCTCTAAAGGTGCTTCCCTTCAAGCACACGGCTGAGAATGAAACCCGGCCCGTTTGTCTGTAGAACAAGATCGTTCCCCATCGGCTCGTGGTTCAGCTTTAGAGCAAACGGTCACATGATTCATGTGGACCTAAAACACGAAAGCATTAACTTCTCACTACTTCGCTGCTTCAAATATTGAGATAATTCTCAATTTTTCTAGGAAAAGAATGTGTGGAAATTGCAGGGTTTCAAGAGTCAAAACTTCTAAAAATCAGCAATTTTTTTGTTTAATCTAAGAAATATTCAAGAAAAAATAGGAAATTTCTTTGCTGGAAAAGTAGAAATTTTACTAGAAAAGTTTTTTTTAAGAAAAATCACAAACATTTGAGAAAAAACCGTGGAAATGTCTGAGTTTGAAAAGTTGAAAATGTTTTACTTTTGGAAATGGTCTGAGTTTAATAAGTCGAAAGTTTTCAACTTTTCAAACTCAGAAATTTGCCTCTTTTTTCAAAAATTGCTGCAATTAATTAAAAAATTAAATTTTTCTCTAGCAAATTTTCAACTTTACAAACCCAGAAATTTCCTTGCTCTTTCTAAAAAAAAAAAAAAGAAAATTAATTAATCCCAACGTCTCCTCAAATTTTTCTAGCAAAATATAAACTTTTGGAGCTCAGAAATAAAAATTTTTTTTGTCAAAAATGTATTTTTTTTTTCTCTATTTCTATCCACAACGGTCATAACACGGTGCCGTATGGAACCAAGTCTAAAGAACAGCAGAAACTTTTATCAGATCAGATAAATCCTGCTGTCACTCTGCCACAAACAGCTGCAGAGCGTTGCTGATCTGAAAGCAGCGTGACGCAGAACCGGGCCGGTCGCTCTCATGTGACTGCGTGGGTCGGGTCGTCTGCAGATGAAGCTGCACAAAGAGCCCAGAGGGGTGGAAATGATGATAATAACAACAACCTGGGGAGGAGCAGCTGCTGTGGAGGTTCAGTCAAAACCCGGAGCAAATATTTCACTGGACCAACAACCTGGGAGTTTTCTACACTAAAAAACTGGACTTTTTCTTTTAACTTGTTAAAGATTCTTGTTCCTGCAGCATCACTGTGAAATTTCTGAGTTTCAAAACTTGAAAATTCACTTGGAAAAACTCAAATTCTTTTAAGAAATTTTTCAGAAAAGAAATATGCACATTTATGGCTTTCAAAAGTAAAAAAATTCAGAAAAAAAAACTCAGATTTTCTTAGTCTAAGAAATATTTGAGAAAAATCTTGGAAAGTTTCAAAAGCCAAAAAGTTTATTTTGCTAGAAATTTTCTTAGATTGATCTCAATTTCAGATTTTTTTATTTTATTTTACAGTGATGCTGCAGGAACAAGAACCTTTAGACATTTCTTACAATAAAGTTTGCATTTTAATGATTTAAGGACATATTTCATAAATTGTCCTAAACTATTTAAACATTTCATTAAACATTGATATAACATATTAGTTCCACTGGCAGATTATTTCAGCTATAACATGGGAAATGTCTTGTTATAAGTGAAATAATCAGTGCAACTAGAACTTTTTCATCAATATTAATAAATTATTTCATTAAAGAAAGCGCTTACATTTTGCTGAAAAGTCAATTGTTGGTTAGTTTTGACATATTTCACGTGTTTTAAGATATTTGCACTAGAAATTAGACCAAAACTACTTGGTGACGTTTTGTGTTTTGAAAGTGGAGATCGATCTAAAACCGGAGTTGGATGTGATCATCCAGGTAAGGGAGGCCATCTTGGGTTTGACCAAGTCTCCATAGCAACCACTGAGGTGAGTTCGGCTAGAAAAAAAAAAAGGCCAAAAAGTTGGAAAAGCATCATTATCCTAATTGCACAGTGGTGATCTGTGATGCTGTGGGCCTGTTTCCTCTCTGAAGGCTCGGTCACCGTCGCTAGGACAATAAGAATCATTCGAGACGACCCAAAAGGTAATAAAGAATTTATTATAAAATGTATTACACTGTAAAGTGTCAGAAGTAATAAGAACATGGCATTCTCAGACATGCTAAAAGAACATAACATAAATAGCGACAAAAAGACTTGTGCAATGTGGCGATTAGACCAAAATCTCCCCGTCAAACAGAAACCGTCAATCGTTCCGGTCGAGTCTCAGTTCTCACAGCAGAAACAAACATTTTCCTCTTTCCTTCCCCCAAAACTACACCTCCCAACCTGTGAGCTGCACAAGGCGACGACACGACGACACAGCAGCAGTTTCAGGCACACAGCGTTGGCAACAACACAGAACCGGTCCGGGACGCTTCGCCGAGCCGCGTTTTCTGCAAAGGCTGAAGTCTTTCTTTTATTTCAGTGAATCCTTTCTCTACATTCATGTTGCCTCTCTGTGTTTGGGTGAGAAATCAGGGCGGTTTGCTGCGTGGATTGGCAAGTCGGAGCTGAGAGAAAAGCGGCCTGAAGAGGCTTATTTTGACTCTGAACACTGGAGGAAGTGAAACACAGGAAATACTGCAGCTCTTCTTAGAATGTTTCCATGAACACAAACCTCTTGGGAATAAAATACTCAACCTGAAAAATGTCATCATTTCTGTTGTTTTTTTTTTCTTTTTTTTTTACAAACACCTACTAACAAAAAAAACAAAACATTTCACCGACTTAACCCCGTTTCTTCAGCCTCTCCACACTGCAAAATCTAAATAATTCAAAGTATTTCTGGTCTAGTTTCTACTGCAAACTCCTTAGTAGACCTGAAATGTGACAGAAGTAACTGAAAAGTAACTTTTCTGAGCTGCTTGTTATAAGCAAGTAATTCTTTAGATTAATGTGAGAAATTCTCCAGACATTTCTGGGCTTCAAAAGTAAAAAAAAAAAAAATTGCTAGAAAAAAACTCAGAAATTTTTAATCTCAGAAATATTTTGAAAAAAAAAAAAAAACTTGGAAAGTTCCAGAAACTTCATGTTCTTTCTAGAAGATTTCTCAAAGTTTCGACTTTTCAAATTCATAAATTTCACAGAGATGCTGCAAGAACAAGAACCAATAATTGATGCAAATAATTTATTTGCATCAATTATTTAACCTTTCAATGTTCGTTTGATGTAACTAATTTCTTAATTTTGATGAAAACGTATTAGATCCAATGTCAGATAATTTCACTTATAACAAGACATGCTTCCCTGCTATAAAGTGAAATAATCCACCACTGGAAAAAGAGATTTTAACTTATAACATGAGAAAATGTCTTAGATATGAGTGAAATAATCTGCCAGTGAAACTAATTTTAATAATTTAGTAATCAACGTTAAGAAATTAACTCTAAACAAGCTCCTATATCTCACTGAAAAGTTTTAGTTTTGTCTCATTTCAAGCGTACGAAGACACTGGCACTAGAAACTAGACAGAAAAACTTGGTAACATTTTGTGTTTTTGCAGTGCAGCTTCATGCTGCATAAAGACAAAGTGAAAGAAGATGTGAGGCGACGCGTGGCCGGCCAAAAACCCGCAGTGAAACCGACAGAAGCTCAAATTTAGCTTGGTAGAAGGTGGCGTCGACGCCACTGTGCAAAAAGGAAAACAGCCGACACCGTGGACGGCAAGCTGGAGCGTCAGGACGGTCAACAGTTACTTTACAGCAAAAACGGAACAAAAAATCCACCTTATTAGGCTATTTTCTCTTTATTTTGTGGCACTTTCTATTTAAGGTCAGTAGGAGGTCGACCCTGAATCTCAGCCATGATGATTTTTAATGTTTAGAAAGTAAATTTGTCCTTTTATTGGTAAAAATGGCTAAAATTCCTTTTGTTGAAATGGAAAAACATTTAACAGGTCCCAGAATTTCCTTACACACTGTCTTTACAGTTTGTGATCAATAATTGTAGTTCCAATCTTGTCTCTGTTCCTGCTGTAAACATTAAAGGGCCAATGTGTGGATTCTACCGCCCTCTAGAGGCTGAAGTCGAAGCTGCAACCGAAACTAAAACGACAGCAAAGACATGGAAAAAACACCAGAATCTTTGGTTTCTTTTTTCCCAGGATGATTTAGTGAAGAAATCAGAAAAGTAATCTGCTGTTGGTTCAGATTTAAAACGTCTACAACGGAAGATAATTAGATATATATATATATATGTTTTACAAACTTCCTCACAAAAGAGAGGGAACATCTGATTACTGTAATGAATCCAAACAGGTAACAATGAAAAGCTGAATAAAAACACAACCAGACTGTAACAGAACGACCAAATATTAAGCACTAAAGCAGCTTCAAAACAATCCGATCAAACAATAACAGAAGAGAACGTCTCCTAAGCACAAAATGAAGAAAAATACATTTTCAGCATAATTAGAAACCGTGCAAAAAACATCATGTAGAGCTTTTAGACCATTATCTGAACTGTAACATTGATGTTGGCTCAGGTTAATACAACAAAAATGAATAAACATTTTGTTCAGGGGAAAGTATAATCAAAACCAAGAGAAGGAAATTATGGGACCTGTAAAACAGAATCACCCAAAATTATTAAAAATATGGGATGTCCCGATCACACGGACTAAACTTTTCGTGGGTTAACTGATGTGTGACCTTATTTAATGTACCTTGCTTGAAAACTGCATCACAGTTTGCATTTAGAATTAAATTTATAGATAAAAGAGAGACAGTATTGGCTGGTGCAACCAGAGAGAAGAAAGAAGCTGAAACAGTCGTCATTACATTTTATGACGTTCAACCAGAACTCAAATAAAATTGGGTAAAAATCAAACAATCAATGAGTCACATTACAACAGAAAGTCAACATTCTAGCGTTAGCTTGGCGCTTTTGCTAACTGAGCCATTTTCAGCAGCATAAATAAGTTAAAGCTGCGCATTTCTGTTAGCATCTGCCAAAACTCTGGGAAAGATTTTGGGGGCGTGGTTAGTTAATTTAATACTCGGAGAAGGAAATACTACGACGGCCAACAGGTGCGAACATGCAGCAAACACATGAATGACGCAAACTCCAAAACACAAATGCAGAAGAAGAACCGCTGCAAACCAAAAATGTTGCAAATATGAAACACGGCAAACTTGCTCCATAAAAATAGAGGTCATCCAGACCAGTAGGGGGAGTCTGGAGTAGGTAATATAACCTATGTAATACAATATTACTGAGCAAGTGATTGTGCTCAGTAATATTGTAAAAAACATCTAAAAGTCTAACACACCTTCTCTTCCTTCTTTCTTGTGGAAAACCCCATAAATAGCAACATTCCAGCTTTACTTACCATAGGATTGTTAGTCGACGCCCCCTAGTGGAAAGGAGGACTTCCATTTTGTGAAACGAGTTTACAGTGTTTCCTGCTTGCAGTTGTTTCCATCTTTTTATTTATATTTGTTTAACTGGTTGCATTTGTTTCCATTTTCTGTGACTGCAGCGTTTTTCTGTTGTATTTTTTATTTTCCTGTTTCTGTGTTTCGGAGTTGGCATCATTCATGTGTTTGCATCTCTCAGCCACCATAAAATACTGACGTAAAATGTCTGACGTTACTGCATGTGCATGATATCGATTTCCACGAAGCGTCCGGCTGGAACTCAAGAATTTATTTATCGAATCTGATCAGTACTGGAGACAAAAACCTGGATCGGGACATCCCTGCTAAAACTATCCTACATCTGACTTAAAAACGGGTTTTTGTTTGATTTTTTTCCAAATAAGATTCTGCATAATTTGGGTTTTCTGCCTTTAACAGGTCAGGTTTAAACTTCTGATTTTGCTGTTTTAGTGTCAACAAGGCACGGTTCTTCAGATGTTTGGAAAGAACAGCTGTCGCAACAACAAGACGGTTTGTGCTTCTAGGGAGGTAGAAGGCCCCGAAGGCACTCTGAAAAACACTCGTAATTTATTAATTATACACAAAGATTAACAAAAGAAAAGAAAAAAACGATTGGGATGATATTAAATGTAAAAGAGATGGCGGCCTCCTACATAAACACCGGCAGGCAGAGTTCTCGGGTCGGAGCTGAAAAACAGACGACTCTTCGCCTGGAGACGGTTTTTGTTTTTCCTATTTCAACTTGCAGCAGAGCAGGAGGATTATTATTATTGTTAATATTATTATTATTATTATTATTATTAAGCAGCACATTGAGATTAAAACCACAGGATTTGTCTTTGGAGCTTCAACAACATTCATACACTGCAAAAAAAACACAATTTTACCAAGTATTTTTGGTCTAATTTCTGGTGTAAATATCTTGGCAGACTTGAAATAAGACAAAACTAACAGGTCACTTTTCAGCAAGACGTATGAGCTTCTTATAGGTCAATAATCACCTAATACAGGTAGAAAAGTGCTGCCTACAAGTTAAATAATCTGCCAATATAACAAGATATTTTAACTTATATCAGGAAAAAATGTCTAATTCTACTGACAGATTATTTCACTTAAAACATCTCATTAAAAGTGAAATAGTGTGCGAGTGCAACTAGAACTTTTAAACTTAATATTAAAGATTTGCTCACTTAAAACTGGCAGTTTTTCCACTGGAAAAAACTGCCAGTGAAACATGATATTTTAACCTATGAGAGAAAAATGTTTTCTAAGGAAAAAAAAAACTAACTTCGAAGTAACTTTTCAAAGAAATAAGCGCTTATTTTAAGTCAATAATTCCTCAATATTGATGAAAACGTTCTAGTTCCACTGGCAGACCAAGAGATCCAGGGTGTTTTTTATTAATATTGAGGAATTATTGACTAAAATCGAGCTTCAATCTTAGTTATAACTGACACAACTAAATGCTAGTACAAGATATTTTAACTTATATCATGAACAAAAATCTCTCGTTCCACTGGCAGATTATTTTATTCATAAAATGGGAAAAAGGTTTTGTTTCAAGTAAAATAATCTGCAGATGAAATTAGTACTTTTTTCATCAATATTAAGTAATTAATGAATTAAAACAAGATCTTATTTGTTGCTGAAAAGTTACTTTTGACTTAGTTTGTCTTATTTACTAAGATATTTGCACTAGAAATTAATATTTGGTAAGATTTAGTGATTTTGTAGTGAAAATGAATCCTGAGGCTGATTTTATGGATTTTAAAATCATACAATTTAACAGACACTGACTGGTTTATTTAATGCATTATTGAGATAAAACTCTATTTCCTCTATTTTCATACAAAAAAAAACGAATTGGGAAAATGTGTTGTATGTGAAATAATCTGTAAGTGGAACAATTTCATTAATATTAAGAAATTATTTAGTAAAACGAGCTGCAATATTTTAATGAAACGTTCTTTTAAGTTAGTTTTGTCTTAGTTTTAGTTTACTAAGATATTTGCAGTGGAAATTAGAAATATTTGGTCAGATGTTGAGTTTCTTCAGGTTTTGTGTTTTTGCAGTGTAGAGGGGGTGAAAGGTCGGCTGTACAGGATGTTGGGAAACGGCGAGCAGCTCTACATGATTGCACTTCGTTGCTGAAGCTGCGCGGCTCGTCAGCGCGATATGACGGAGCTGATTGAGTTGTACGACGTGCCGCCGTTGCAGGTGGGCGGGTATCCGTTGGGCGCGCCGCTTAGCGCCTCCATGTTGACCCTGAACACCGGCGACGCCTTGAGCAGGAAGTCCGCCGCGTCCCGGCGCCCCAGCTCCCGCAGTTTGATCATCAGAACGCCGACCGTGCTGCCGGCTCTGCCGCTCCACTCCCGCAGCAGCGCCGCCGTTGGGCTGGGTGGCGGCGGCTGCGCGTCGGCGTCCTGTGCGCCGGCGCCGGCGCCGCCGTGCTTGGCCACCAGGTCGGTGAGGCCGAGGTTCATGGCCAGCAGGCACCAGTCCTTGCCCAGCGCGTCGGGCGGGTCCAGCATGCGGCACAGCTTCCTGCGGGCCAGCAGAGGCACGTCGGCGAAGTGGACGTCGGTCCCCAGCACGCCGCGCTGGTAGACCTCGGCGCAGCCGAACGCCAGGATGCTGCTGAAGCTCTCGCGGTAGCCGCCCATGGTGTTGGTGAGCGAGGTTTCGCGCTGGATCTGGGCGCGGCAGAAGTCTTTGGGCTGGTACACCATGATGGGGGCGTGGTGCTCCCGCAGCTGCTGCGGGCTCAGGTAGTACCGGGCGGTGAGCAGGCCCGGCAGCGTGGAGGCCAGCAGGTTCTCCGTGATGCTGCACACGGTGTCCAGCAGGGCGTAGCACTTGGCTCGCTGCGACTCGTGGCCGCGCACCTGGATCTCCACGCCCTGGCCGTGGTTCACCAGCAGGATCATGGCCTCCGCCCCCGCCTGGCTCACCTTGGCGCCGTTGGTCCACAGGTGGATGTCTCCGTCCGAGTCGTCGGCGCCGTCCTCCTCGGGTTTCTGCTGGTGGCTCCAGCGGCACAGGTTGACCTGCAGCTTGTGGAACAAGCCGCAGGGGAACGGCGTGAGGTGCTCGGCGGGGACGAGTCGCACGCCGCCGTAGATCAACGCGTCCTCGTCCTCCTCCTCCGTCCAGGAGCGGTGCAGGCCGTTGGTCTTGATGAGCGCCGGGACGTCCACCATGGACGGGTTGGTGATGTCGCGGGCGCAGACGTCCATGGCGTCCAGGATCTGCAGCAGCTCCTCCACGTCGCTCTCGGGCGCCAGCGCCTGCACCTCCTCCAGCCTGTAGCGCCCCCTGTAGTGGTGGATGGCCTTCGGCGTTTCCACGGACAGCAGCTTACCGAGGACGTTGGTGCAGAGCCAGCGAGGCTCGAGCACGACGACGTCCTGCACCGTCTCGCTCTGCATGATGTTGATCTGCAGGAAAAACACAAACAGAGGAACCTCACTCACCGTTTTAGGCTTTTAGTGATGAATTTGAAACATTTTTTAAGGAATAAAGCGCTTGTTTTGTTTTTTCTTTCCCTCTTCTATCCAAAATACCTCTGTGACCCCAGATTAAGTAACCGATTATTCCTCCTTGAACCTTTTTAGGATAGCTTTATGGCCTATTCAAAACATGTTAATCTGTGGTCAGAAATTTTTTCTTTTTTTTTTTTCAGTTGTCCTAATCCTCTTCTGTAGCAGAGGCTCGATGGACCTTTCATGTTTTGGTTTTCTGAGTCCACTGACTAAAACCTTCCTGACTCAGCACTGCGCCCTGGTGGCCAGTCGTGGTACTGACTGAACTGGTAACCAGAAGCGCTGATAAGGTTGGGTTCTGGTGCGTGACGCCTCACCTCCCCCATGCTGTGCAGCTGCATGGCCAGAGTCCGGAGATGGTCCTGGCTGACCAGCGGGTTGATCTGCTCCTGGACGTCGCTGACAAACTGTTGCCATGACGTCAGCTGGTTTGGCCCGCTCAGCTTCCTCCAGGACGGCAGCGCGGCCAGCAGGCGCTCCGACAGCTGCGTCATCGGGCCGCACATCTGCAACGATGGAGAACAGGAAGGTAAGAGCCTTTCCGTTTCATCATGCGTGACATCGACACAAATAAGCCAATGGATTAGAAAACTAAAACACTTTAAACCTTTAACACGCCCGCATGAGTTTGTAGTGCCAATGTTTACTACAGATTGCTTTTATTTTGAAGGCTGCTTTTGCTTTCTTAACCATGTTGGTGAATCTCACCAATACTCTAACAAAGCTAAAGAAATACACTTTAAAATTGTACATATTGGATTAGTGCTAGATGTACAGATCCTCGCTGCTTCCAGATAAAAAAAACTACATTTGTTTAGTTGTGATACATCCGGAAACGTCGCAGTGGCCTCGGATCTCACTGCTGCTGTTTGCTCATTAAAACTCAAGGATAAAATCTGCTTTTACAGAAACTCTGAAAATTTTAACTTTCCACTTTTGCTTTACTTTATTATCTATGCAAAAATGTTCATTTACACGCACATGTTTGCAAACTTGATACTTAATACTAATTTCCTGTAAAATCTCTGAATCCCTCAAATTCCTTAATAATATTTCTTATTACAATAAATATTTTTACAGAAACCTCTGAATTTTTTTTTTACATGTATTTAGTCATTTTAGCTTTTATGTTTTTTTAGACCTTTTTTCATATACTCCTTTATCTTCTATTTATTGTATTTCCTTTTCTTAAAATATGTATCTCTACTTGCTTAATTTATTATCTCAACAGACTGATCGATTTCGATGATGTTCTTTGATGAGAAACATGTTTTGTACATTTTGGTTCAATAAAAATAAAAAAGGTATCCTAAAGAGATATGATGCTGTTTCATAAATGCTGCAAACAAACGCAGCTTTTCTAGATTGTTGTAGGAAATATTACACAGTGCAGTAACTGTGTGGTCTGATGTTTGCAGAAGCTTGAGGACGTTTGGACTCACAGAGATGATGCTGGCGCGCAGCTCCTGCAGGTGACTCCTCAGCAGCTTCAGGTCTTTGGAGTTTGATGCTCCGGCGTCCGTCACAAACAGTTTGTCACTGATCTGCAGATCGTTCCCAAACCTGGAAACCAGAAAAACCTTTACCATTTCAGACCAATCCGAACGGGAATTTCTTCAGTTCCTCCCATTTTTTCCCATGTCTGCAGTTAAAGCAGGGTTTTCCCCAGTGACTCATTAGCCTGGCGGGCCACCAGGCTTTACTTCTCCCCCGCCAGGCTGATTGTCTTTATTTATTTTAATTAATTTTTTTTTTATGAATCAGTAATGGAAGATGTTGGTTTACTATTTCAGAGCAATCTGAATTTGATTTTCTTCAGTTTTATCACTAAAGTTTGGTTAGCCGTATTAGCGCTTTAACCAACGTGCTTTAAAGGTTTTCTGGGGGAAACCCAGGTTTAAAAACGGTAGTTTAGTTTGGCGTTTTGTGCTGTAGTTTGATTCCCGACCTGTTCCTGACTTCCTTGAGCAGCGCTCGCTCTTTGTCGTAGCTGAACTCTCCAGAGAACGCCCTGGTGATGTCGGCCAGGTCGGCGTGCGTCGCCACCAGGACGACCGCTAGCGGCTGCTGGATCCGACCTCCGAAAACTGGACAGACAGAAAATCAACACATCAGTAACGTCACAGACAAAAGTCAGGTTTATCTGTAGAGCACATCAGCAACAAGGCAGTTAAATGCTTTACGCCATAAAAACACCATGCAGTCAAAAATTACGAAACAAGCAATAAATGCTACATTTTAATAAGCAAATACAGATCCAATATGTTGATCAATGTTCATTATTATTAATCAACTCTAAACAGGTGCGTTTTTAGCTTTAATTTAAAGGAAATCAATGTTTCAGTAGTTTTGTAGTTTTTGGACGTTTGTTTTCAGGTGACGAAAGGCTGAATTTATAACCATCTTTATGTGACCTTGAAGGCTCAGCCCAGATTTTGGGCCTGATTGCTATTATCTAGATGTAATAACTGGAGCTGCATACAGACTGTACACTAGAGGTGCCCAAAGTGTGGTTCGGGAGCCATCCGTGGCCCTTGGAACTGCAGTGTGGCCCCCGACTGCAGTTCAGGAATGGTCGAAATTTTGTCATTTTTTTTAGAACGAGAATTTGAATGAGAAATTGATGAAAAAGCTAATTATTTCACATTTAACATGAGAAAATGTGTTTTTATAAGTGAGATAGCCTAGTACTTTTCCAACAATATCTAGGAATAATTCAGTTAAAACAAAGTCCTACATCTCGCTGAGAAGTTACTTGTCAGTTAATTTTGTCTTATTTCAGGCGTACTAAAAACTAGACCAAAAACACTTGGAAAGAGTTTGTGTTTTTGCAGTGTATGTAAACTTCTGGCTGTTACATATTTAATGCTGTAGAATTGTTTCGACCCTCCTTCTGACTGATACCTTTGCACATTACGAACCTCTCTGGAAGCTTTTGCTTAATGTAAAGGGGACAAATGAGAAAATGTGAAACAGTTTATGTTGAGTTTATCTGAGTCACTGTAACTACTAGGGGGTACAGACTTATGGAAATTGGTTTTATGTTTTTTCAGTTGAATTTTGCAGGTCAGACATTTAATCTAAGACAGAACACATTTGGGAACGATAAGTTATGATCTCATAAAACTTGGAATTTAAATGAGGCTGTTGGGAGGCAGTGCAAATAAATATTTTTATAATTTCCAGCGGTGTGTGAGCGAATGCAGCGTGCTTTACCGATGTTGTCCTGCGGCGGTGTGAGAGCCTTCAGCAGGTTCAGCCAGTAGGTGATGTGGCCCAGCTGCGTCTCGTACGGCTCCTCCAGGCTGAACAGCACCAGGTGGATCGCCGTCACGTCGTTGGCCGCAAAGTAGTCGTAGGAGCAGTGGTAGACGGGGTTTCCTGAGAACTCCCAAACGCTGAAATCACCAACACCTTCAGAGGGGAGGAGGAGGAGGTTACACTTTAATACATTAAAGAATATCTGTCCTATGGAAGCACATTCATGCCATAAAAGCTAAAAAACCCCAAAAAACTTTAATGGATGTAGGAATATCTGTCTATCAAAGTACATTCATGCAATGAAAGAAAAAAATAAAAGCCCAATAGGAAGTCATAATTATGAATTTTAAAGTAATAATTTCAAGTTTCAAAAGTCAGAATTATGCAATAAGGCCACGTTGTTTCTATAAGGAGGTTTACTGCAGTATCTTATAATCATGACTTTGAATATCATAATTATGACATTGAATCTTGAATTTATTTCTGTCTGAAAATATAGTTTCTATCTCACAATCATGACTGAATATCAAAATTCTGAGTTTGAATCTCAAAATTATGACTTTTATGTAACAATTATGATTTAATCTCAATATTAGAACTTTAGAAAATTACAAATATGAGATTCAATCTCAAAATTTTAACTTAGAATCTCAAAGTTGTGAGACTGAAAGTTAAAATTATGACTGACACTCATAATTATGACTCAATTTTGAAATTATGACTAAATCTCAAAAATATGACTTTAAATCTTGTAATTAGGATTTCAAGCTAAGGATGCTATGCATTTAGTTGTAGTCCTATGAATAATTGTTTCCTTTTTACTACAAGTTCTAAGTCAATCTTTAAAGTCAAAAGAAATCAAAGTCTTCATTTAGTTTTTTTTTCCCTTTTGTCCTTTGTTAAATCTTCCTCCTGGGGTTTTTTTTCTTTCGTGGCAGAAATGGGCTTCCATACTACACAGATATCTGTATTGAACGGTGAAGGTGTTTTTCGCGAGCCTCTCACCGTGGATGTTGGCGTGCTGGATGTCGATGGCCTTGGTGGCCTGCTCGTCCGCTGCCGACAGCGCGCTGTGGACGGGGGAGAAAACCTCCAGCACGCCTTTGGTCAGGCTGGGCTCGAACATCATGCTGCGACTGCGCACGCTCACGTTCTCACAGCCGGGGTAAAGGTTGGAGATGCTCACAGAGACTGCAGAGGAAGAGACACAAACCTGAATCTGCAGAGTATTTACCAACCAGGCGAGACTCTGGTCAGAGGATTTCTCTGCGGTTTGTTCCACATCGACTCCTGTTTACGTATTTCACCGCATTTCTTCAGAGTAAAATTTACTCAAGCAAGAAAATAGCTGTCCAAGAAATTAAAATATTTGGTAAAAAGTAACTGATCAAATTATCAATCATTTAATGTTTAAAACTACATCACCAGATGGACCAAAATACAAAGTGGAAATCAATAAAAAGCTTATGAAAGTTTAATAGAAACTGCAGGTGAATTTTGGTTGAAACATGTTTGTTTCCCATTCAGTGGGTAGAAAATCCAGAAATTTTACTCAAGAGTAGAAATACTTTATAATAAAACTACTAAAGTAAAAAGTTCAGCGTAGCATAAATAATCGTAAAGGTACATTTTTCAAGTAAATGTAATTAGTTACTACCCAACTCTGTGTATCTTGTCTAGACTTTCAAAGCAACAAATTTAGCAACTCGTTAACTCTACTTCATTCTGAAAATGCTAAATTAAAGAATTATTTAATTTTCTTTCTTCTTCTTGATAAAAAAAAAAGAGATTTAATTTTTAGGGGTAAATATTACAAACCCACAAGATGTAGCTCTGAAGAGAAAATGAACAGGTGTTGTGATGATGTAGTTTTTTTTTTAGCAGATCTTTAAACCTTTGGTATTTATCTAAAACGTCATACTTCTACCACATGGGGCGCTGTTTTAACGCAAATAAATCCACTTTTTACAGACTGGACATTTGAATTTCCATGGCATGCTGCAGAGCCTCACCTACACGCTGTTTTTCTAGAGCCTGTTGAAAAGCTTGTGTTCATTTAGGTGCATCGAGTCTTACTTTATTAAAACTGGATTAATTTTAATGAAGGTTAAACACTCAGATGTTGGGACGGAAGCTGAAGTTAACTATTTAAACCGTAAAAGTTACCTCCAGAGTCAGATTCACTTCACTTTCTTATTATCTAATCATAATAAATTGATTCTGTCTGCTGCAAACAGAATCAATCATTTCCCTCATATCCTGGTCAGTTGTGCAAAGCCAGTATAGTTTTTTAATAATCTGAATTAGTTGTTTGTCATTTTTGCAAAAGTATGGACCGTTTTTGTGTTTTTTTTCTACAATACCGCTCTATCTCTCATCCGAGAGAGAAAGTGAGAAAAAATATGCAAAAATGTAAAAAAATAAACAAAAACAAATAGTAAAAATCCATAACAGATGTTATTTTTGTTTTTCAATATTTATCCTTAAATGGGACATATGGCTACCTGCAGGTTTGGAGTTGACGGGGGAGTTGGGGTGTCGCGCCGAGTTGGTCATGCGCGTCGTCCTGCGCCTCCGGAAGAAGCTGCGCAGGATGCCGCATTTCAGCGACTCCAGCAGCGTGCTCTTCCCGGACCCGGAGTGTCCGAACAGCTTGAGTTTGATCCTGGGCTGGATGGTCTGGGTGGGGCGCAGCTGCTGGATGTAGCTCAGTTTGTGGTTGTCCTGGTAACGAGGAGGAAGAGGAAAAAATGTATGTTTGTCTGCTGCTTAAAATCTATGGAATATGGCAGGGTATTAACGACATGCTTAAAAAATAAAAAATAAAAATATGAGAATAAAGACAAGAGGACAGAATCATAAAATTATGGCCTCCAACTCTGAGAGGGACGTGAAACACTCCACGCTCCCAACTGGCTACGCTGCTGCATTCACTAAACGAACACCTTGATTCCACTGATTGTGGCTCAGAGTGCAGCGTCTGTGCTCCGTTTTGTTAAAGCAACATGTTTTCTGTTTCATATCCTGGCCTTGAGAAGAAGTCAGTCTTCATCAAATCTGGTTCCCGTGTGTTAGAGAGTTTTATTTTAGCTCAGCATATGCAGAGGATGACTGTTTTCACAGTTGCTGCTTTCATGTTTTCACGCTCTGCTCTGAATCTCAGCAGGATCGCACTTTTACAGGAAGCTTTCTGATTTTTAAACTTTTTTTTTTAAACAAAGTTAAAAAGTTTAAGGTCAATAAAAATCACTTCCCATGATTCACTTCACAGATCTCGACTGCATAAGCGATGAGACGGCTTTAAATCAGTGTTTTTGGTTAACACGTCATCTTATAAAATGAATTTATGTTTTCAAACAACCCAACTACTCAAAGTGTAATTTTAAAAATAAACGTTGATGGAAGCACATTTAAAGAGAGGTTTGTGAATTTGTGCATAAACACAAAGCGTTTTGACCGTCTTTCTTGGCGTTAGGAGCCATAAACCTGCATAAGGAAGCAAACGTCTGACTTCTCCAGCTCTGTGAAAACCTCCACCTTTCCTTTGGCAGATTGTTAACATCTAACGCGTTTCTATCTTTGTCTCGACACCTTCACACCAAAATAGTCGAGTGTTGAGACTGTGAAACCTGACTCTGCATCATCATCATCCTACATTTAGGCTCACATTGAAACTACTTACAGACATTTAAAGCAATATTTAAATTGTTTTTCTGTTTTTTTAAAAAGTTTTTACCTTTTTAAGCTTTCCCAATAAATCCACGATGTGTTCATGATGATCAGCAGAAGCCAAATCCTCGGCTGTTTTTCCATCCTGGACAGAATAAAGACGACATGGAGAAATCAGATCATCTCTTTAAACAAGTGTTGCATGAATAAAATCAGACATTCTTAGCATGTAGCTAATAATGTTTTGCGCTTCATAAACCAGACAATTAGATGATTTATTGGCTTCATGCTACTGATAAAAAGAAAAGGACAATTCATAAAAAGTTTCATAAAAAGAAAAGTTCATTTTACATTTAAAACATTGTTGCATTTGTATTAATTTAACCAACATGGAGCCATCTGCCATCAATTCCTAGCTGCAAATATGTACACTTAACTATTAATGTAGAGCAATATGCAGGCTTAAAAGATTAGGATTTTATTTATTTTTTGCTATGGGAGACCAAGACTAACTCCAGCCCAGGGCCCTTATTTTCCTAGATCCAGCCCTGCTGGGGCTGAATTTAGAATCTGGACCACATTTGGTGATAATTACTTATTCAAAACCTAAAATACTAGAAAATGTACCAGGAAATTATGCATTTCAGAGTTTCTATAAGATGCGTATTCAGACTTAATGTTGGTATAAGTACTGAAAAAACTGATTTTGGCAGTAGGATTATGTCAGAATGACATTTAATTCTGAAAACAAAATGAAAACAAAGGCGAGATTCAATAATATTAATACAGTCTCATCTCGTCTTGTTCTCGGAAACCCAACATTGTCTTTCAGTTTCCTCGTATTTAAATAGGGGAACTCTCATTCTTTCTCCTTTATATGGTTTTCATTGTTTTACAACTAAACCTCACTAAACCAGGTTTTCGGAGCCGAGCCACCTGCTGCCGCCCGGCTGCGTTTGCTGCTCCACACGGAGAAACTGCATCAACAAAATCCCATTCCTTTAATTTCTCTTGTGTAAATGGAGAACAGCACTACTGAGCTGTAAGATAAAACGTAAATGAAGTGAAACCAAACACTGACCGCTTTAACGTGTCAGAGATTTCCTCAGACGGAAGGTGTCACAATTACTGCGACAGATGCTTGGCGGCCAGCGCCGAACATTCGGCGAGTTAATCACACAAACCGGAGGCAGAATCAGTTCCACGTTATTACATAACTGTTGCTATGGAGAGTTTAAAAGGACGATGAACAATTATACAAGCAGCCTGACACAGATTCAGTCATAAAAAGTGACATTTATTGGTTTGAAGGCGAAAATCCCAGAAGGAAACGGAGACCCTTCAGCTCTTCGTTCCTCTGCAGCATCACAACACAAAAGAGCCGACTGGACTATGAATTAAACATTCCTGGATTAAACATGCATTTCTCATCAGATGTCACACAATTTTCACCACAAGACGAAAGAAAGAAAACTATACGAGGAAGAGCTTCGAGTGGAGACCGTCTTTTTTTTAGATTAGTCGTAAATTTTATAGAAAAAAATCTCAGACATCTTCTAGAACGAAACTCAGAAATTTCAGAGCTCAAAAAGTCAAAAAATTTCAGGAAAAAAATCTAAAAAATTTTAGATTAATCTCAGAAACTTTCTCAACAAAACTTCTGAGACTCAAAGGTTGAAAATTTGTGGGGAAAAAAAAAACAAACAAAAAAAATCTCTGAAACTTTGAAAATAACTTAAAAAATTTCCTAGAAAAACTCAGAAATTTCTGAGCTCCAAAAGTTCAAAATTTGTAAGAAAAAAACTCCAAAATTTTGAGAATAATCTCAGAAACTTTCTAGAAAAAACTAGGAAATTTATGAGCTTTGGTCAATAAAGGCTGAAATTTCTTCTGTTTGTTACTTTGAATATTGAGGTTGGATTTTTCCAGAACCAGATCTGGTGTTTACCGGATCTGGTTCTGCAGCTCAGTCAGAAAATTACAAATTTCCCATCAAACAATTAAACTGTTATTTAAATAGGGAGATATTTTACCATATAAACAAGGCCGTGTTGCTCGTTAACCGCAGTTATTTGCTGACTTACGTTTGTGACGGCGTCGATGTTTGCTCCGGCCAGACAAAGATGGCGGACGACCTCCAGGCTCCCGTTTCCGGCAGCCAGGTGGAGAGGAGTCCGTCCATGCTGGACGACAAAATAAAAATTCAGTTAGTTTTTAGAGTATTTTTGCTAGTTTTTATTAGTGATTATCAGTTAAATTTGTTATTATTAGTTAGAGTAGCAGTTTTAGTTTTTCACAGGTGCAGAGTTTAAAAAAGGTTGAAGCTTATGTAAACATTGATTAGGTAATTAATACTCAGCATAAGACAATTTTCAAAAATATATTCAGTTATTTTTTTCAAAACCAACTGACTGGCATTTTCTCCAAACTTTTGTCGACTAGCATAAGCGCCATAATCTGCTGACAAACTGCTTGTGATGTAAAAAAAAAAAAAATAAATTTCATATCAGATCGAAAGGCCAATGAATAGACTCATAAACATGAATGTCTTATTTTAAGTGACATTTGTACTGGAAATTAGACCAAACATTCTTGGTAAGATATTGTGTTTTTGCAGTGTATCTGCCATTTATAGAAAAATGAGCCGCCAATCCAAAATGAAGCCTAATTTTATCTCCAGCTAACTTTCATCTTTCCGACTCTGTAAACAGAGGACAGCATCATTTCCACTCCCTCCTGCTCATTGATCCGCTCACATTGTTTCCAGCTGACAGAGAAGACGAACGCACAGTGTGTGACGCGGTCTGCGAAACGCCGCTTTAGATAAGCCTGAAATAAGGGAAAGTAAAGCATAAGCCCCTCCATGTGAGGCGGATATGCATCACCACCCTGTCAGGGACGTTCCTGACTGGAATCAGAATACGTTAAAATGGAGAGAGTCAAGGTGGGAAGTGAAATCAGCAGCGTGTGTGGGAAGGCCGAGTCGAATCGGATTTAAAGTGCAGAGAAAAACTGTTTTTCATACCAACAGGATGGATGACAAATAAAGTTGCAGCGACACAACGGTGAAAACAAAATGTAATAAGCACAACGTCACATTCTTACTTTCAATTCAGCCAAGATGCATCTAATTAATAAGGTGATTTTTAGTTATTGATTAAGAACAGTTGGCACATTCTCCAGCCTTTTTAAATATTAGAAATGCATTAAAACAAGCCAATTTATTTTTTAAACAAATATTAGCTTTCCATGTTTATTTCTGCTTTTCGTTTTGTCATTTGAAGGTTTGTGTTTATTATTATAATTAGTTTCATATAATTACTAAAATTTCTCAGTATGTTAAGGTGTTCATTGTGTGAAAAATAAGAAATCATACTCAAAAGATTAACATTTTATGCCACTGTAAAACATATTTACAGTAAAAGTTTTTCATGTTACTTTAAATGATAAATAGATGTTTTTGTACATTTTTGGTTCAATTATTGCTCTGACTATATTGTTCTTTCAACAAATCACCTTTTTTGAGTCTTCTCCAGTTAACGATTAACTAAATTGGTTGGCGATTATTTTTAATGATCGATTAATCACGATTAATCCAATTAATCATTTCGGCTCTACTAAAGATGCTGAAAATGCTGAAAGTGTGAAGTTTTAAAAAGCGAAAACGGCGAATCTCTGGAACATACATGATCTTTGTGAGTAGTTTGATTGGCCAGTTTGAATGTCAGAGTGACTCCAGGAAAAACGGATGGGTGAAAAATGGATGGACGGACTTTAGATGGAGAGAACGAACCGAAGAACAGAAAGCACAGTGACACCTGGAAACAGATTTATATTTCCTGTTCTGCGTTTTTCCTCGCTGTCCCTTTAAAACTTCCCAGCATGCATCATTCCAGTAGTAGATGCGTTCCCGATGATCAGAGCTCACCTTGTTGGGCAGGTCCAGGCTCGCCTTGGCGATGCACATCGCCGTGACGACAGCCAGATTTCCGTCCTTGCAGGCGATGTGGAGCGGCGTGTTGCCATGGCGATCCTGCTGGTCCAGGTGGCAGCGCTGCCTCAGGAGGCAGCGGACGACTTCGACCTGACAGCGGCGAACCGCCAGGTGAAGCGCCGTGTGGCCGTCCTGCCGACAGAACCGGGTCAGAAACAGAACCGGGTCAAAAATTTAAATAACAAAAATATAGATAAATATAAAGAAATAAAAACTAATAAATCTTAGTCTGGCTCTAATATTGCAACAGAGTTGAACTGAATTCAAAGACCAAATAAGTAGAAGCCGTAAAACATGCTTGTCAAACAAGATGGACGCCCTGGTGTGATGACATCACATTGGTGAAAAAAGAATAATTGATAAAACTGATTCCTAGTGGAGACAGGAAGCAGGAAGTGTGTTCACCTTGTCCGTGGCCTCCAGGTCCGCCTTGTGCTCCACCAAGCACTCCACGATGTCCACGAAGCCGCGGGCGGACGCCGTCAGCAGCGGACTCTCCCCCTCACGGTTCTTGGCGTCAACATGGCAGCCGGCCTGGCAGAGCGCTCTGGCTACAGCGGAGTAGCCGTGCCACGCAGCGCAGTGCAGCGGCGTCTCCTGCTCCTGCAGACCGTAAAATAAATGAAAAGCATGAAGCTCCGATTCCCTCATGGCCTTTCTGTCCATCACGTTTGACCCAGAGGTCGACCCTCACCCGGTCCGTCAGGTCTGGATTGGCCCGGATGCTGCACAGGTAGCTCACCACGTCCACGTTGCCGTAGCGAGCCGCCACATGAAGAGCCGTTTCACCAGACTGCAGGAGAGAAACAGCAAATATTCACACGACTTAGAGAATTACAACCTGAAAGATGAAACCTGTTCACCTCTGGAACATGTTTACAGCTGAAAATCCAACATGGATCCAAGGTGTTTACACACAGCAGCTAGCAAGAGACGTTAGCGTACAATACAGAACGTATGACAGAGCAACAAAAATAAGAGCAAGGTCAAATTTTAGCGGTTGTAGGATTCCTCTTTATTCGTTGGTAAAGACCATAAACCATTTCTCCCGCTAGCGCTAGGCTAGCATGTCTGCGTTGGTTATATTTACCCAGAATGCCCTGTGCTGTAATCCACTTCCTGGTTTTGGATCTGTTGCAGCATTTTTAATAACTTTTCTGACTCAAATATAAGCATTTTTTTATCCTATATATTGTTAAAACCTCATGAGGATACTTAGATACTCAATATATCCACTGAATCTCATATGAACCAATTTTTATTCACTTAAAGTAAAAAATTTTGCTGAATTTTATGCATCAAATTTAGGAGTTATTTTTAGAAATGCTTTTAAAGGCCTTGTCTGCCGGTAACAGGGGAGATCCTGTGTGAAGATACACCCTGGATGATGAGTTTGCTCGTTTGTGGGAGACGAGGCCACTTAGAGTAAAATCTAATGGAAGCAAAATACTTTGTAAAAGTCTGGAGTCATCCCTCGTTTCTTTATATTTAGCAGTCAGACTTTCATGTCCTCTTTAAAGAGGACTTGATCAATAGTTTCCCAGACTTTCTGACGGACTTTAAAAGTTGACTTTGAACCTTTGGAGCGTTTTCCACCGATTTCAGAAATGAAAAGATTCCTAAACATTAGAGATGAATCTTTGTCTTTATTCTAATTCTTCCATTAAATCTATATATATAAAAAAAAAAAAAAAAACGCAAAAAAATGGCTTCAATAAGGTGATTCCCAAAATTAAGAAAGTCTTATTTTAAGCTTTCTGGCATTTAGCAAATAGAAATTATTTTGGTGAATCTAACTGACCTAAAGCAAGAAAGTTTAGTGTCATTTAACTTCAGACAGTGAGAAAAAAATATCTGTTTATGTACGAAATTATCTATAAATAATGTTTTCCCAAACTTTCAAGGACTTTATACAGAAATCAAGCACTTTCCAAACCTTGAAAGCACCGAGATGAAACTCAAGCATTCTAAAGGAAACTGCTTCTGGGATCCAGTGAGTCAGACTGATCTCTGTATAATCAAACCCACACCAGCAGCATCAAAAACAAACACACACGCTCACTCTCACACACACAATCCATCTTTCTCCGTCTCCATAGCAACAACAAATAAGCCGATAAAATGCCAGAGTAACCGCTTTTCCCTCGGCGCGAGTGTGTTTGTGTTGGTCTCAAAGCGGTCGGCCGGGTGGGAGGCGGAGAGCAGCTGAGCAGTAGTAGCGAGGCCGTGTGTGTTTTTAATGTGTGTGTGTGTGTGTGACTCACCTTATCCTGGACGTCCAGAGGACATGTCTTCTCGTGGAGGAACCTCAGGGTGTCGACGTGTCCGTGTCGGGCTGCGTAATACACGGCGTTGGCTCCGCTCTGACGGGACAACATCACACATTTTATCCCACAAATATTTAAAAAAACAAACACCTCGTGTTTTCACCCGGGACTATTTCAGGGACATGCTAACATCCTGCACTCAGAGTCGCATTACTCCAGCTGCTGCCATGGCAACGGTTAACAAGGGAGCTGGCAGCAAATGTCGTGCCATTGTGTCTAATTTGCACATCCATTATCGTGACGGCTCAGAAATGATCCTCGCTAAACGAGATGAAGACGCCGTTCCTGGAAGTAAAACATGTTGCGTTTCCTCCAACAGGTTACAATCGGTTTACCGGTGACACAAAATGTGTTCATTACATTTCTTTGCACAAAATCTTAGTTTTTGCCTAATTTCAGCTCCTTTCAGGTTAGGGGTTCCTGTCTCTTTAAATTCAAATGAACTGCTGGAACTCAGCTTTGGTTGCTAGGTAACAGGCTGGGCTTGGCTGGGGTTGCTAGGTAACGGGTTGGGGTCTCTAGGTGAGGGGCAGTGCCTGCTGAATTGTGACGTTACATTCTGGAGGTTTGTGAAACGGCTCATTTTCCAGACACCAAGAAACATTAATTTATTACCAAAAACCAGCTGGTGTTATTTTTTTTTAAAGCATTGGTTTATTTTTAGAAACAGGAGAAACCCAAAGTAGAAAAATGTGCCATAAGTGATTTTCGTTTAATGCACTCCCTTCCGGAAACGGTGCCACTTGACCTGGTACTTTATTACCGAGAATCATTGACTCCGTCTATTGTGATGTTGGTCCAGACACGTCTTAGTTCATCTGTTTGGCTTTTATTTGTTTTATTTTCCTCATTTCTGTTTTAATAAATAAAAAAACCGGTAGAGACAAAAGACAAAAAAAAAGCATTGTGTGCAAAGCCGTACAGTTTGTGGAATGGAATTTTACATTCGCCGTCTTAAAAACATAAATTTTAAAGTATTACTAAAAACTTTTCACTGAATCTTTTTCCACTTTAAATAATTTAAAGACATAACATGACAAAATCAGACAAAACATAAGAACTCCACACCTCAAAATATCTAATGAATACTGAAGTAAAAAATAAAAACCTCGAATAAACCTTTTTGTTCTTTTAGAATTTGACTGATATTCTAAATTGGGTTGAAACGATTAATCTGATTATTCATGATTAATCGATTATTGAAATAATCATCAATTTAGTGATTTATTCATTTTAAACAGGAGAATACAGACTCAAAAAAGTTCATATGCTGAAAGACACACTAAGAAGTAACTAAGAACTCACTAAAACTGTACAAAAAATATATACATTTCGCATTTAAGAAATTCTGCAAAATAAATCTATTAGACACCTTTTGCTATCCATATACTGATCAGTTAATCCTCAAAACAATCGATAGAATAGATACATAATTGTTAGTTGCAGCCTTAATTGGATATATGACACAAATATGCAATAATTCACTTTGTAAATAAATTTTACAAACATAAAGAAGTTTAATTTAATGCACTTGCAGCTAAGCGTCTCTCCGCGCCGCAGCTGTAATGAGTCTAATTGAGTCTAATAAACTCCTCAGCTGGATCAGAATCACGCTGGCGACAACAAACAGGTCTCACCTTGTCGTTAGCCTGGATTTCTGCACCTTTTCTCATCAACACCTCGATGATCTGAATGTTGCCGCAGCCGGCTGCAATCAGCAGCGGAGGAGTCCCATGCTGCGATTAAAAAACCAAAAACATAATCACGCTTTTAGTTTATCTGGAAGTAATGAGCTTATAACGAGAAACCGGCTAAGAAAAAAACCAAACGAACTTCTGACTGAAAGATTTCAGTTTCAACTTTAAAACCCCCTTTTGGCTAAAGGGAGGAGAAAGGAAGGAAAGAAAGGAGGAAGGAAACGATGAAGGAGGGAAGGAATAGAGAAAAGAAGGAAGGCAACAGGAATCAAAAAAAGGAAGGAAGAAGTGAGAGAAGAAAGGATGGCAGAAGGAAGGAAGACAAAAGGACGAAAAGAAGGAAAAAAGATGGAAGGACAACATTCCTACAATGTTTTGTAAATCTGCAAAACATCAAAAACTAAGGAATTAATTTGAGATTAATCTGAAAAATTTGAAAAAACAAGGTAATTTCTGAGTTTGAAAAGTTGAAAAGCAGCTTAAAAATTTTTTAAATTTTATAAAAAATAATAAAAAAGGAAATTTCTGGATTTCAAAAGTTGATTTTTTTTTACTTTTGAAACTCAGAAAATCTTTTCTAGAAAATTTCTGAGATTTTTTGGCAGAAATATATATTTTTTCCTATATACATTGCTCCTAATATGCTGCTGTAGAAAAGCCAACTGTGGTTTTGTATCATCTAATAAGATCAAAAAATGAAAATAAACATCTTCACATGTTTGGGAACATGAACCCTGTGCTGCGTTTGAACACTTTGTGGCCTCGACACCGAAGTGACGTCTGCAGCTCAGCGGGACGGTTGGATTATTGACCCTAATAAAATCCTACCTGAGAGCAACTTCGGCGTTTCCCTTTGATCAATAACCAACTCTTACACCTGATTGGCCCATTTATCCCTTTGATCTCCTTCAGACACAATCCTGTCCAGCTCACACGTTTCCTTTTGCGACGCGCAGATTACAGCTAAATGAACATTCATTTATAAAATAATAAACTTGCAACATATTTATGCGAGGCATTACTGACCACTGAATTTACATTAAACAAGTTAAGTTTAATATCTTACTTTTCCCCAACAGAGGCAGCAGCCAGCAACAGGAAGAGATTAATTATTTGTGTACCAACTGTAATAAATAAAAAAAATATTCTTCTATGATTAATACCATTTAGTTTGTATTATTCAATGTTATTTTAAAGCAATGTATATATATTTATTATGCTAGCTTGGTGCTCTTGAGGGGCCCCTGGTGGTGTGGAGGGTTATCAACCTCTGGCTGAAATGAATGAAAACTTGCTAATATTTTCAGAAATTCTGCGTCTCTAAATCTAGCAGGACAGAATAAGAGCTGGCGGAGAGTCACCTTGTTGGGCTGGTTGACGTCGTAGCTGTTCAAAGAGCCGAGCAGATGCTGCAGCCCAGGAACGTTGTCGTCGTTTATGGCGTGGATGATGGCCTTCATCACAAAGGAGTCTTCCTCATCCTGTTCAGAAGGAAAAAAAAGACACGTCTGTCACTCTGTGCATTTTATTCAGTACGTTTTTTACGTAATTATATCTGTTTTTTTAAATGAAATCTACTCAGTTTTAATTTAATTGGGGCTTATTTAATTAATTCTTTATTAAATAAATAATTTCTCTATTATATCCTGTTTTAAATTTTTTTTTATATTTAAATAATGCTATTAATTTATTGTAATTTGGCATTCTTCACTATATTTTCAAGAAAAATTAGAAAATTATTCCACAGTGTGAGGCTACAAACTAAGGTATTCAGAGGGTGCAGGAGGTTAGACAGAAAGTTTAGTGGAAGGAAAAAGTGGGTTAGACAAAAATGCACCAAAAAGAAGGAAAACTGCAGGATAGGAAAACTGAAACCAAAGTTAAACTTAAAGGTTTTGGGAGAAATTCACAAGAATCGTAGCCCATTAACGGTATTTTAAAGTTCAACAAAGAATGTTGAGGATTTCTTACTGCTTTGAATAAAGACAAACAATGAATGAATTGCAACCAAACTTTACTGGATCAGTTGACACAGCGCCTCTAAACCACTTCAGCCTGACCAGTTCAGCCAATAAAGCCAATGATCCAGAGCAGAGCTTTCACTGTGGCTGCAGTTCAGACTGTAAACTACGGGAGGCGCTGCAGCCACAACAACCAAATCCACCTGAGACATAAGGAAGTCTCAGTGATGTGGCTTTGCTCCACCGTTAACGCTCCGTCAATGATTAAACCTCGAACAGCAACAGCATAAAAGGGTTAGTGTGTCGCCGTCCGTTTAGAAACCGACTCCCTACTGCCTGAACCTGGTTCTAAAAACCCGGAAAACATAAAATAAACCAGTTTTAGATTTCTGAGAAGGATAATGCAATCAGTAGAAAAAGAGCTAGCCAAGTTGAAAATTTGATTTTAATAAGTTATCATTAAATAAAGAAAAAAAACCTACATTTATGGTATTTTCTGGAAATCGGATCTATAAAAATGTAAAGTTGCACATAAATGGAGTTGAAATGGACAGAATTTGAGACAACAGTTCTAGGAATTATTCTAGACAAACAAAAATTTTTAATATTGTTTCAAATAAAAAATGTAATAAAAGGATTGCATACTGGTTATGAACTATTTGTCCTATTGCTCAGAAATCTGAGGAAATGCAAGTAAAACAACATTTGGCACTTTAGTTAAGTTACAAAAAATCCATTAGGCTTATCAATAAAAAGGGATATCATAAACCAACTAATAAACTTTTATTCAAAGCAATATTTCAAAATTTAAAGACACCTTTCATATAAAAATACTGGAAGTGATGTAAAAAGCGTTGGGGAAAAAAGTTTTCCTTCTGGACTTCGGAAATTTTTTAAGTTAAGAATAAATAATTTGTGAGGTTTGTTAATATTTCAGCAGGCTAAACAGAAAAGTCAAGTAAAGTCTAGATGTGTTTCAGTTATTAGCAAGAAACTGGAATGAATTAAAAATGATCTCAAACGATGTCCTTACTTGGTGAGTTTTAAAAGAGCCTTAAAACGTAAAACGATTAAAATTTACACTGTTATGTAGATGTAGTGGATGCATATGTGTGTATGTACATGCATATTTAAATATATATGTATGTAGCCGCTGAGTTCATGAACAGCTCATGCCAGTATGAGCCTCGGCTTCAGAATATTCCTCTTTTGGTAAATTACGGGTTTGTAAAGTAGTATTTTGCTTTCTGTTTGTAATGTTGATAATTTACCAAGATAAAGTGAAACTGAACTGAGAAGATTGTCAAGCTGCAGCAGTACATCAATGAACGTGACCTAAAACTTGTTAAATAGTCCAATTATGTCTGGGTTTCCCCCCCTAACGGCAGGCGGATCTGTGAGGATAACAGAGACAAACTTCAATGCTGCAGACAGACAGACAGACTGCAGAGTGGATAAGGATCTGGGATGTAATGTGGCTGAGCAGCCCAGCCCATCCTGAACCGGTTTGGGCTTTTCACGGAGCTGAGGCCGGGTCTCACCAGCGTGTCGTCGCTGCGCGCCACGCTGATGTTGCTCCTGGACAGGAAGGAGCGCGACAGGCGGTTACATAAGGAGATGAGTCGGACGGATTGCTGCAGGAAGAAGGAAAAAAAAAAAAAAAACAAGCACAAGTTTAGCAAGTTCATGTCGAGTCACATTAAGGAGACTCAACGATCAGACAAGCAGACATGTAGAGGGATTTTCTGCTCTACTTCTGTCAGTATCCCACTGACCCACTGGTGACTTGGTTGCATGAAAACTCAATGCAGAAATGCTCCAGTGTTGCAGGACAGTGCAAACCAAAGTCTTAAGTAGTCAGAAAATTAAAAAATACATTTTAAAAGGGCAGCATTATGTTTTACAGGAACATAGAGCCATTTAATAGCACAATCCTCAGTTGTTAAAAAAAGACTTAAAAGAAATTTAACATCTTGAAATTGGGTCTCTGTCTCTTTAAGAAGCTCCTGCTCCTTCCGAAGCTCCGCCTTCAGGAAGTCGTCACAACGCGGCTCCTCTGTTAACCCCTTAATGTTTTTACAAGTAGCTCCTATAATGAGCTCAGCTGCTGCTGCTGCATAAGGTTTTAATTGTTTAATAAAAAAAAGAGTTTGAAGATTACCAAATCACAGTTTTACAAAACCGTGGAAGCATTTTTAATAATTACAGCCTGCAGGCATTAGGAAGTTCATCAGACTTGCCGGGTTATTTATACCCCATAAGGCAGATTTAATTAAGATGGATTATCAAGTGTAAGTATTTTGTAAATATTGCTTTACAGTCACGTTAATAAAATGCCAACAGTGGATGAAGAACTCAGGCAGGAGACGAAAACAAGGCGAGTGGCATTTAGCTACTGATAATCAATGCATTTTATACAGTCTGGTGCTTTGTTGAGTCAGTTAATGGGAGTCAAAGCCGGCGAGCAAACAGAGGCTTCATCAAGTTATACAACAGCAGCAGGAAGTGAATTAGTGACAGAATCACTTACTTTCCATTTCCTTCGAGCTGCAAACTTCTTAAACTTCTCCATGTTGACGGCTGACTCCTTCCTGCTCAGTGCTTGCTGAGTGTCTTTTGGCTGATTTCACAAACAGAACCAAAGAAAATAAAAAAAAATTAGCTTTCAAATCTAAAAATCAAACACAGCCACTGGCAGACAGGGCAGTGGATGTTTTAAATCCACAGAGGAGCAGAGTCTAACCTTGATCCAGGGGTGCTGGAGGGTGTCCTGAATCGTCATTCTCTTTCTGAAAACAGAAATAAATAAGCCAACATGAACAGAAAGATAACATTTTTAACAAGGTTATGCTGTTTTGTGTTTCACAAGAGTAGAATTCACCATGCAGATTGATTAAAAACAAAAAGAGGCAACAAAGACGAGCCGGTACCTGCTGAGGATCGCCTGCCTTTAATTCAAACCAACTAATGGAGTCCAGTTCTTCACAAATATATAACCGAATCATCTTTTAAATGTTCACATTACTTTTTATTTAACCAGACTTAAACTTTTTCTGTGGGATGTTAACCACTCTTCAAAACAGGAAAAACAAGAGCACATATCACTCAAATAAGGCAGATGAAGTGTCGATTGGTTTGATGAAAATACATTAGGGCTGAATCGATTTATCGGATCAATCGATTATTGGAATGATTGTCATTTAATTCAGTAATCAATTAATCGTTAACTGGAGTATTCTGACTCACAGAAAGGCCTTTTGCTAAAAGAACACAACTGGAGCTTTAATTCAAGCAAAATCATACAAAAATATATATTTTGTATTTAAGATAATAAAATAAAAACTTTTTAAATTATGTTCACAGCAAAAACTCCAAACCTTACCGAGTATTTTTACCAAGTGAAATAATCTGCCAATGGAACCAGTAGTTTCCAGTCAATATTATTAAATTATTTATTTAAAAACAAGCATCTAAATCTTGTTTAAAAGTTACATATTTTATTTTAGTCTCATTTCAACTGTACTAAGATATTTGTAGTAGAAACTAGACCAAAGAAATGTGGTAATACTTTGTGTTTTTGCAGTGTTCTACCCCAAAACATTGAGGACTATCAGAAAAAGCTTTAGTCCAGAGTCACTGGGAAAATAATAAGCCTCATATTATCTCTGAAATATCTTTATTAATCTTCTTTCTTGCCGAGATGATTCATGTCTGATCATGATGTGGATCAATTCAAAAACACATCCACTGAGTTGAATCCAGTCTGTGAATCTAAAAGCCGCGTTAGATCGTTTCTCCAGTCAGTTAAACAGCTTTCCCAAATGTTTATTTTCTTTCTTAACAAACGAAATTACCTCCACACCTACTGCCCTGGTTCACCTTCCTTCCCCTCGCCTCATTAAGCCGAAGGAGAAAGCAGTGATTTAAGGAAAGAAAAGGGGGTTTGATGGCATTCACTGTCTCTAGGCGCAGCTACAGCCATTGAGCTGTTGCTGGAGCAACTCTAATGAGGACCAAACACAGTCGGAACAATTTCAGGAACCAGCGCCAGAGGACGTTTTGCCCAGAAACAAGGAGGTTGTGTTCAGAATATCTGTGAAAATCTGGCCAGAAACACAACATGTACAAGCTGAGCATGAGGAAGTAATTCACAGTTACTGCGGATGCAGTCCAGGGATAATAGCAAAAACAGGATGCTTGGAGAGCACACATTTCATTTTCAGTGGGGATCAGAGTTTTTTGGTCCAGACTGGTTTTATTTAAAATGTCCTGGTATTTACTCTATCGAGGTTCTGGATGAGAAACGGGTCCAAAGCATCATAACCATTAACATCTGGTATCATGTCCTCTGCCAACATCTACAGGGCACAAACTCAGCAAAGCTAAGTTTAGAACGGGCCATTTCATGATCCGTCCGCGTCCCGTCAGGTCAGGACAACTAGAATCAGACCTGAACCTTCAGAACCACATAAAGACAGTCACAAAGTCGGCCTTCCATCACCTGAAGAACATCTCCAGGATTAAAGGACTAATGTCTCAGTAAGAGATGGAGGAACTCATCCATGAGTTTATCTTCAGTCGCACTGATACTGCAAATAAATCAGCTGATCCAGAACGCTGCTGCTGGCGTTCTGACTAAAACCAGGAAGATGGAGCACAGCACCCAGTTCTACAGGTTATTCAACCATCAAATTGGTGCATAGTGCTGTTCGACCCATTCGGCTGGGGGTTTTTTTGCACATTGTTTCTAAAAATTTAGATTTTCTACGTTTTTCAGAGACAGAATAAGCTACTGCTATCAAGGATAACTTTATTTTGTGTACATGCTATCTCGAGATGCGAACACATTTGTACTTGAAATAAAGAGAGAGGAAGGTTGTGCATACTTTGGATCTTTGATAAGAAGCCTCTTTATGAAGTCTTTGGCCAGAGCGCTGGTGTTGCTGAAGAACTCTTCGTCAAACGTGTAATCGACGGCCGACACGTTGGCCAGAGTCTCCTGCTTGTTGTCGCCCAGGAAGGGAGAAGCGCCGCTCAGCCTGCATGGAGGAAATAAACCACATCAGACTCAAAATGTTCTCAAAAAGGCATTTCTTTACAATGTACAGCTTTATCTGCTTTAACAGGAACATGTTTCTTTTTCCATCTAGATCCAAATGGGTTTAATAATCAAAGAGCAGCGGATCAGAGGAACTTCATCCAAACACTTATTCATCTAATCACTATTCATCTGCTGATAAGATTTGCTCCGTCAAGCTGAGATTAAGGCCTTTGATGGGGGAATGGTATTAGCGAGCTGAGTAGCAGCTAATGGTGACTCATAAATCCCGCTTTGCTATGAGACTCAAACTATTTAGTGTGTGCTGGCTGCAGCACAGCCAGCTGGAGAGCTCCCAGTTTGGGTGGAGCGCAGGAATGTTAATGCACCTTCACACCGATCTGCTGATTTCACACATAAAATAGAAGCAGATGCAGCAAATGAGCGATGTGCACACGGCCACGAGAGAGAAGCATGTCTGGGCAGATAGGAGGCCAATTAGAACAACGAAAAAAGCCTTCAGGGGTTCCTCACTGGGAGGAAAAAACGCAGTTTTGCTCGGCCAGCCGCTAATTAACATGTAAGCCGGGAGGAAACACGGAGGTGGTGCGAGGTCAAGATTAAGCTGAGTGGGAACGTCATGAAATCATGATTCTAGTTCAACTGAATATTCTGACGATTAGTCGATTAATTGGATAAAAGAAATGTAAACATTCTGCATATTTTCTATTTAACCACATAAGTTTATTTAATACATCAGAGTTGAAACGATTAATCGTGATGAATCGATTATTCAAATAATCGACAACTAATTTAGTAATTGTTAAATGGAGGAAATGGACAGTAATTGAGACAAAACTGTACAAAAAATACTTTCATTTTGCATTTAAAGCTGCAGTATGTCAGCTTTACAGAAAATACATCTTCTCACATATTTTGCTGTCACCATGCCGTGACGATACGGCATGAGACAGAAAATTGAGCTCCTCTGCCTTTTCCCAAAGTAACTAGAAACAACCAATCAGAGCTAAAATAATCATCAGTTGATACTTGCAGCCATATTTCACAATGTTAGCGATGCAATGAAAAAATGCAACTGTTCAGTTCCTTTTTTAAATAAAGTAAACACTTCATCAAAATGTGAAAATCTCAGTTCCTGTTCGACTCATCAGTGCAGTGTAGGGCTGGTCTGTTGATTACTTTCTGGATTAACCAATAATAATTAGGTGAATTAGGACAGAATTTGAACAAAGTGAAGCTAAAACTGCCACTTGAATTCTGGGTCGAACATTTTTTCAGACAAACAAGGATTTTTTTTATTTTAAATGCACAACGTATATATTTTTTTGCACAACTTTAGCTTAATTCTTGCTCTGAATGTGTTGTTCTTTCAGTGTATATACTCAACGATTAATTGTTTACTAAATTAGTTATTTGATTAATCAGTTAATCGGATTAATTAGATTAACTGGATTAATCGCTTCAGCCCTACATTCAAAATATTCACAATGGACTTGAAGTCTGAATTTCTAACCAAAGTTTCATCCAAATTCAGAATTTTTGGTCATATTTAAAAACATAAATCAACTTTAACACCACAGAAACTGGAAACGTGATTCCCTAAAAGAACTGAATTTATTCCTGGTAGCCTTAGCTAAATCCCATTCAGCCTCTGAAATCCTGTGAATCTGTGTTTCTGCCATCAGAACAGACACTGAGCAATCTATTTTCTGCACTGGCTCATAGAGCTGTGACAGTTGTGTGGGCTGACAGCATGAATGCAGATCATGCATGCAAGCAGCAAGTACATGAGTATGCAATTATTAGTATGTTGTTATGCGAGGAAATCACTTCCAACAGCGATATTCAAGAGCAGCTATCGGATATAACATTTAGCTTTAACGGGCTGCGTTTATAGAGCTGGAGAGTATTTAAAATTCATGTGTGGGCACATTCGCCTTTGTGTTTCGACTTAGCAACATATTTTTGTGTGTGCATTATTTGCATATGTCACTCTGAACTGTAGTGAGGCCATAAAGTGAGGAAGATGGCGTCATGATGCTCCCGCAGCGGGTGATCTGTGGGACGCTGGGGGCAGGACCTTATCCTCTGCTGCCGAATTAAACTGTGCTGACAGGTCCCTGCAGCGATGAAAGCTGCTGGTTGCACAGGTCAGGGTTGGTTGTTTCTAAGCTTAACATCAGCAAAAATTTCTGATAAAATGGCTAAAAATTTTAGTCGGCTTAGAGTCGCCGCCCATCTGACCATCCACCTTTCCACAGTTGGGTCACAGAGGTACAGGTTCAAATGGAAACCCGGGCACCCAACTTCAAAAGTGACTTCTGGGTCTGATTTGAGATTTTTTTCCCTCTGGGATTAATCTGGAAATCTTCTAAAGTTAAAAACGAACAAAGTTTTCCTAACATATATCAAGTGGAGGCTACCGCTAACTCAAACTACGCCAACACCAAACCCTAATCACAAACCTGAGTTCAGATAAAGTTAAACATGCTAATGTTAAAGCGCTAACTTCAATTCAAAGGCTGCAATTCTTAAGCACAATTTAATTTTTACATTATAATCTACATGTTCCATAAATACTGCATTTATGTTTATGTCTTATTGGCTTTAGAATTTATCAAGAAAAATGACATTAGGGAAAGCTAAGCGCGCTAAACGTTTTCAAAGTTAGCTGAAGTGCTAAATAAAAACAAATTAGCTCCCCTATCAGCGGAAGTGTGTTTAAAGCTGCAGCTGTCTAAAGTTCAAACTAAAACAATGAAAACATTGAAAAATATATATTTTTTTATGAAAACTAAAATTTATAAAATAGCTTTTGCTGGAGTCGTTTATAAATCATCATATAAAACAATGAAAAATATTCCTGGGACGTCACTTACAGGATGTAGGTTATAACCCCGATACTCCTGAAAAGACAGAAATAATAACTTTAGCATGAAACATTTTTAACATGTGAGCATCATGTAAATAAGTAATTGCCTTTGCATGAGATTTTCACCTGAAGCTCAAACATCACATCACATCCTGCTCATTCCCAGACCAGCTGCTCGTTTACTCACCACATGTCCGCCTCCAGGCCCAAAGGTTCATAGTTCACTACTTCTGGAGCTGTGAAGCCAAACAGAAAGTCTTTAATATTCAGGCCAACCTGCAAATCACACGTCAGCTGATTATCCAGATTCAGGCCTTTTGCTGCACATTTTCAGCTGGTTTTCAATCAATAGTTTCTTTAGACGTGTTAAGAAAACTCAGCGGCTCTTCAGCCTAAACCTGCGAGGTGTGAAAATGTGGATTTTTCTTTTCTCTTCACACTTTCTCAGATGTGTGAAAAATTACAGATTTACTACACTTCTCTTCAGAAACTAAGGAGTTATTGAGGAAGAAATTAGATTTGAAGGATAACATCTAGTACGTACTGCTTATCATTTCTTTTACATTAGGCACGTAAATGCAAACAAAATCAGTATTTTTTTCCCCAAATGTGGCTCAGTTTCAATCTTTTCAAGACCTGCTGTGTGGATGTAAACTTAGATAAAATAATATCTGTGAATGCGTTTTTCCTCCTCATTTGAATCTGCATTCAGTTGCATATTTTATAAACTGACACAACAAACACAGAACAACTAGTCTATAAAGTCATCATTCATATTTGTGAAATAACCAAACTGATAGAATAATCGTAACTTAAAGATTTTTGTTATATCCTGATATGATTTTGGTGCAAATTGCAGCAGGGTATGCAAATGACCCTCATTCCTTCTTGAGTGGAGTGTTGCAGCCTCTCCATCCTGCAGTAATTAACTTCATGTTGATTTTACAGTCAGCATGCAGATGTGGATTCAGCAACATCTCTGCTGATAAAAACTCACAGGCTGCCTGGTGCTGGAAGAGGCCAGTCAGAGGCTGGAACCGTTGGCAGTCGGCCTATTTAAAGGCCAGATGGCGCTGCGTGTGTCTGTAATTTGCATGTGAGACATTCCTGGTAATCTCCCGTCTATTATCAGATGTTTGGTGCAGTTAGCACCTGCTCCTGCAGCGTGTTAAACCCCAGGGATGAAACCAGGAACACTGGGTGTGCAGTGATGCGCGCGGATACACAAACATGTTTACAGAAATCAGACTCACCTACAAACTCTGGAGTCCCAAAAATGTTCTTGAAATCATTTCCGAAGTCGATCTTGTGCGCGAGTCCGAAGTCGATGAGCTTGATGCGCGGGTGAGGCACTGAGCGGTTCAGCAGCATGATGTTCTCCGGCTGCAGCGAAACAACGAGTTAGAGCAGAACACCCAACTGGGACCAGTTAGAACTGGGCAGGAACGAGTCCCATGAGGATGGAAATGTTATGCAAAACATGAGAGGGATCCTGTCTAGGAAGGCAGAGGTGGATTTTATAGAAACCAAAACAACAGACTGTCACAGTAATTATTTAAACATGTAAGGTCAAACAGTATGAGGTTAGTTAACAGGAAGTTTGATAAAATGAACTCTAGTTTGAATTTATTGATTCATTTCTGCTCAGCAAACAAAGATTAGATTATAACCATATCCAGAATATCAGATGATCCAGGATTAAACGTGTTCAGTCCTGCAGTTACGACACATTATTCAACTGATAGGAGTCCGTTTAAGGAGTCAGGGTCGAAGGACAGCAGCCCTATTGGACTCTGTCCCAGCCGAACCAGAGTTTCCAGCTGAACCAGTGAGTTTCCAGCTGAACCAGTGAGTTCCTGACTCAACCAGTCAGTTTCCGACCGAACCAGTGAGTTTCCAGCTGGAGGCAGAGTCACCAGTTACTGGTTCTGCCAAACTGCAGATGCTGCAGGCGTCAATAAAATCCCTGGAACGATCAAAGAGTTTCATCCGTCTGCAGGACGAATTAATGGGAACCGAACTTTCCTCCAAAACACGACGAGGGGGAAAACTGATCAATAATCAGCTCCAACATTTTACCAATCAATCAATCAATCAATCAATCAATCAATAAAACAATCACAACAAGAGTTCACAGGAAACAGAGGCCAAGTTTATCATGCTTTCTGTGCTGGGGTGAACTTTGACCTTTCACAGTTTCTCCCCAACTCGATAAAAAAACAATAACAAATGAGTCACGATGCTAACATTAGCGATGTCTCGTTTAAAAGCGGCGAGTTTATGCAAAAGAATCAGTAGATTGTTCAGATTTCCAGCTCTGCTCAGGGATTTATGTGAATAAAGTTGTTTTTTTATCTAAATGAAGCTGAAAACACTAAAGGAGCTCAGCCTGCTGCACCTTCAGGTCGAAGTGAGCGATCTGCTTGGAGTGCAGGTAGAGGACTCCGTCCAGGATCTGCTTCAGGAACTGAGTGGCCTCCTCTTCGCTCAGAGACTCCTTCTCTGCCAGGAAGTCGAAGAGCTCGCCGCCAGCAACACTAAAAACAAAAAGAGAAAGAGGAGAGCGATGAGGGGAAAGGATCCGATCGGAGGAAGCTGCAAATCCCTGAGATCCAATCAACCTGAACCGATTTAACGGCTCCGCAGTGGGAACGAACCGAGTTCAGCTCACTTTGGACTTTATACCTCGATTAAAACGGCTTTTTAAAAAACAATATGTGACCTGGAACTTTAAATTCATGCCTTCTAAAAATTATACCTGGAAAAAAAAAATTAGCATCAGCTTAGATTTAAAATCTGGTTTTCTAGCAGATTTTTAATTATTTAATACACAGATCTCAAATGTTTTTATGTGATTATTAAACAAAAATACAAATATATAATAAATTTATCAATTTATAAAAGATACTTAAAGGAAGGATGGAAAATTTATGGCTGGATGAACAAACGGATGGAGGAAGGATGGATGTTTTGGACCACAGAGTGGAAAATAAAAGTTTCTTTATTTGAATCCAAATTAAAATACAGATTTCTCCAGGCTGCTTTTGAAGGCCAATTAACGGCTAACGTTTTCGTTATCATGAGCTTTTAATATTTAATCCTGAAAACCTGATTTTATTACAAAATAAAATCATGAATCTTCAAACCTCAACATGAAATTCTTTTAAATCTGAATAAATTCCTGCAGAGCTTCACTGACCGATCAGTTTCTGCACACCTACAATCAGATAATCAATTTTCCTTCACAGCAGAGGCTCAGCTAATAAACCCACAGCGATGTAACATAATTACTGATGTTCATGATAGCGGCAGCGACGGGAGGATGAGGAACGGGAAGTGATGAAGGCACGAGGACAAAACTGCAGCGTGACGAAGGAAGCAGAAGTGAGAGCAGATGGCTAATTTAAATATTTTCACATTTACATGTTTTTGTCACTATATGTCAGGAAATACACCCAAAGGTCGCAGTGAAATTCAAAATTAATAGCAATTCTGATGATATAAGAATAATTCCAACATTTTTTAAGATGTTTCAGCACATAAAGAGCCACCAATCATTCCAGCAACAAACACAAACATGTCCCTCAAACGTTTGGAGGCCACATCAGGACAGAGGGGGCCTGATGCGTTAATCCTCTCTCAACATTTACCCATTTCAAGTTTTAGAAAACCTCAAACAGAGTTACGAATATGTCGCATAAAAATATTCATCGTTGCTCAGTTTCCGGATGTCTGGTATCTTCTTGTAGGAGATAAATCCTGCTGTTGAACATTAAAGGGACAGTATCATGTTAAATCGACTATTTTTACCTTCACTTCATGTTGTTAGCTTCATCATCATGAAGCTAACATCATGATGATGATGATGTCATCATCATGATGCCCCTCATCAAAAACAGACCTGAGTGTCGCCTTGATTTTCTCATGCATGTTTGAGAAATCCTTTTTCCATTAACCACTCAGCTGTGCAAAACGCCTTGGTGGACCTAGCTCCGCCTTCGAGACGCAGCTCCTCCCCCTTTCTGCTCCTTCAGACTAGCCAGAAGCAATTAGCAAACACCTGGTGGATCTTCTGAGCTCATAATAGGAGCTCCTTCTCAGTGCAACGCTGGTAAAAATGTTGTAAGAAGGTTAATAGAGGAGCCATGTTGTGAAAGTGGAGTTTTTAGAAAGAGCAGGAGCTTCTTAAAGAGACAGAGGCCTAATTTCCAGGCGTTAAAAATAACAACTGAAGGTAATATTGTTAATTGATTGCAATACAAAATGGCGCTATGTGCCTGGAAAACACAATACCGCTGCTTTAAAAATATTAATCCATCATGAGGATTTCCCTCCAGCTTCCTTGAGTTTTAGCATCTTAGAAACTAAACCTGTATCAGCCGTGGACATAAATGAAAGTTCCTCTTAATGATGGGCAGATTCTGAAATCGCCTAAAATACCAAAGTCCTGCGAATAGTTAATCAAAACTATTCACGTGACCGAGATGTGCAGCTTGAATCTTTGGCTATTAAAAACAACGTGAATAAGTTTGTTCAAGCAATAAGTCATTAAAAACATGCTGCACCATCATCCTCCTACCACTTCCTCTCGTCTTCTTTGTCGTTTCTGCCAGTAGTAACATCTGATTTTGACCACGTGACTCGTGTGATGTGAAACAAGTGTTTCCATTGCAGTTTTGTGAAATTTCAACACGGCCAAAAAAAAAAAAAACCCAGCACAAAAACTTCTCAATAAATGTGTTTTTTTTTCCCCAAAACTGGAATGTTCTTATTAAAGAAAATAAATTTTTGTAATTCCAATTTGTGCAAATGTTTATCTGGTCGATGGAAACGCATCTACAGTCACAGACTTCTGTCATAACTTCATATTTATAGTTTTCATCCATTGTTTACGTCTGGATTCTGATGCAGAATTACGACATGTTTCATGTGAAGTCAAGAACATAAAATGTAACCGTTCAGACTGCAGACGCTTTGAAGACTATCAGACATTTATCCAATTTAGTTCCACATATGAAGTGGCACATACTGGATGTTATTGGTGGGTGAAAAGAACAGAATGCTATGAAAAACGTTTATTTGGGTTGAAGTTCCCTTAGAAGTAGCTGAAGTTTTACAAACTATATGTCTTTTAATGATACAGTTAAAGTCTACTGATAAACCATAATCACTCAGTCCAGTTCTGAGCCCATTAGAAAACCTTCGGAAACAGGTGAAACAGGAGTCAATCATGGCTCAAAGCTAACAGATCTGCAGCAACGTGTGACGTTATCAAGTTCTTATGGACCAGAATATCTGAGGAATGTTTCCGAAGCCACAAACACTTCAGCTGTGAAGGCCAAAGAGGAGCCCAGCCAAGATGCTGGGTGGGAGAGTTTAGTGTTGATAACTGAATATGGGAAGATATCTACATGTGTTGGATGTCAACAGAAAAACAAACCAACTGCTGTCCTTATTTCCATCTACACGCTCTCATATTCCAGTTCTCGTCACATGCAAGATTCTTTTACCAGCGTCCCATAAAAACATACCAACACAAACAAACAACTGACACTGCTATGAGAAACATCTCTGAAATGCGAACAGCTCACAGAAAGCCATCCCTGGAATGCTTGGAAATCAGAGCGTTCGGTTATCAGACTGACTCGTCAAGAACATTTACCTCAGAGTCTCCGCCATCAGAGAACCAAGAAGAGTTTAGTAAATTCAAAAATTTAGATAAACATCACCAGGGAGGGCACTGTGACAACGGAGAGCAAATGAATAAAGACACAAAACCAGAATGACAGAAAGAAAAGAAAGATAGAAAGGAAAAAAGGATTTCAATTAGGGCTGAAACGATTCCTCGTTTGATTCGAGGACCTCGATTATTAAAATTCCTCGAGGAAAATTTACCTGCCTCGAAGCCTCGTTAATTTATGTTTTATTATTTAGCGCTCCGTGTTCCGGCCGGAACATTACTTGTGTTGCACAGCGCTCTCACTTCCGCCTCTGAGTTGTTGAAGAAAGCTAATTGCTAGCGGCATAACGTCCATCTTTAAGTTCGGCCAGGGGGGATTTTATTGATCTATGATAATGCCCGGGTTCTCATCGTTTTGGGGAACCAATAAGCATCTTTAAAATGACCGGCGCGATGCCTGGAGTTACGGCAGCTGAACATCGGGAAAGAGGCTGCGGGAGGATTTATACAGGTGAGCGGATGGACTGATTTACGGACGAACCGCACAATAAATTTCAGATCCCGGTCTGAGCAAACGGGTGACGGAGGCATCGTTCATGGCTGGTAGATGAGTTTCTGAGTGACAAGGTGCCGTAAATATCCCGTATTGCTCCCCTATGAGGGCCGTTTAGGACGAAAACTATGTTTTGTCTCTCACACACTACTAAAAACTAATACACACACACAAAATATTTTAATTGCACATATACACTACAAAAATATCGCACACGCATACAATTTTTTCCTCACACGCAGACATAAAAGACTAAGATTGCACATATAAACTAATAAAATATAGACTCACCTTTTGTATGTGAGAGTGATGTCACGGA
>CAEGAE010050017.1:0-50866 GCA_903067095.1 Girardinus metallicus
TACGTGTGTTCCGTCTGTAAGAGGATAAGAAAAAAAAAAAAGGGAGGGGGGGGCGGAGGGGGGAGGGGGGGGGGGGGGGGGGGGGGGGGGGGGGGGGGGGGGGGGGGGGGGGGGGGGGGGGGGTTGGCGAGTCAAATCCCAGAGGAAAACGTTCCAGGGCCGCTGGTTTAAAAATTCCACACAATGTGGATGACACAGAAAGGAAAGGAAAAGGAACTGAGGTGAATGCAAAGCATCCATGAGGTACTGATGGGGGAATGACGGCGCCGCGCCAATGAGCTCTGCTACTGACAGAGCGTTCTGCATCCATAATGGGAAGAGTCGTTTGTGACAACGAAGATATGCAACATCACCAATTAGCTTCTGGAGTCTGTAAATTATATCAATGAATTTACTTAAAGTTTACATTTTCCATCCATCCATCCATCTATCCATCCATCCATCCATCCATAAACACGTTGGACGCTATCGTTTACGTTCTGAAATTCTGCGCATGCGAGCAACGGTGGAGAGCAAAAGGACTATTCTGTTACTTGCCATCCATAGCCGCGCCGCCGTGGTCCAACAATTCTGTTAAAATTAAACGTGGAGATGTTGGTACTACTAATGTAGTGCAGTTTGCAACAGCAGAGGGAAAATAACACAGAAAAACCATTGAAAAATAACTCAGAGCCACTCGTATTCGTCTTTTATCTCACTCTGTGTCAGCTACGCTACACACAGACGTGTTGCCATAGCAACTGACTGACAACAGCTCCACTAATGTTTCATGACTCAACACCAAAAATCGCTCAAACATTTCCCACACAAAGAAAAGGCCACTGTTAAACATTCAGTCCATTTCAGTTTTATGTTCACTGGCTTGATGTTTGTTTTATAATTATTAAGAAGTGACATTTGTGAGTAAGTTAATTTAAATACCTGCTGTAACGGTGAGAGTTGGTGTGTGGGTTGCCTTTAATTCCTTTAAGTAAACCGAAACACATGGGATTCCACAGCACACCTACATGTTAAGACTGTCAAAGTCAAGCTAGCATGACTGACCTACTTCCCTCTCCCTGGCTTTTTTAAATATAACTCGTTTAATTAAACCTTATCTACCTACAAATCGTAGCGTTGACAATTATTACCAAAATATTGCATCCTTTTTTCCGTTTTATATCACTCATACATTTAAGATTTGGCACGTTCTGTTAACAGCTAAAACCAAATTTTAGTCATTGTGAGCAGGTTTTTTCCCCTCCAGCATGAAGTTGGGGGGTATCTTGCGTGCGTGACGTCACATTGCAGCGTGTCTTTACCCACTTATCTGATGACTGTAAAGCCTGGATTTGTTATCCTCCAGTCAAAAACATACATTTTCATGGTGGCTATCAAAAAACTGTTGCAGTTGTAATCAATAGAGGGATTTATTTTCAGATATGTCACCACTATTCATTCTGGGGTTTTATTTGTGTATGTACCAGTGTAACAATAAATGGAGACAATGCATGTTATTGGGTTAATGACAATAAACCATAAGCAAAAGAAAATCTTGAAAGCTACTAGGATACGGCTGACAACCGCCCCACTGGATGAATGTTGAAAGTCGTGTGATCGAACAGGTGTGTGTGTCTGTGTGTGTTTAGTGCAGAGCGGAGCCACAAACACCATTTGCAGTTTGACAGCATATTAGCATTGTTCACTTTGGATGTTTTTATGTGATAATTTGCAACAGTGATGACTCCAACAGCAGCGGTGGCGTAATCTCCACCGCGACTCGACGTGTTTTGCATTTGCTCCACGTCGAAACTTCTTTTCATTGTCCTAATTCACTGCTCCGTCTCCTGTGACTGTGCACAATTTGCTGGCTATTGATTTCCACTGCAACAGGTCAGGGCCTCGTTGAGCGCTCCAGACTGAATATACGGAGGCAGGGGAAAAAAACAAGAATAATTGATGAGGGGATAAACAGGAATTACACTTAGAGGCAAGCAGCTTTAAGAGTGGAAGAAGGTAAAATGAGACCAAAGTGTTAAGATGCATTTTGGTTGTAATTACCAGTTGATCTAGATGATAGATTTCCTTCCGTTGTCTTTCATGTCTCATGATAATACAGCTACCAGGAATCCTGGATTGGTGTAAGGTATTTTTCCCTTTAGTTAACAGTTTTGCGAGACATGGCATGCCACACACATGCAACGTTGCTGGATTATGTCTGCCAGGAAAATTTCCAAACAACTGAGACCTGGAAAAGCACCGAGGCAGACCATCTTCAATGTTCTAGAACAAATTAAAAAAATACAGGTTCCAAGGTCTACTCCACTCTCGGATGACTTGATGTGAACTCAAGTGTTGCAGCTGATCAGGTGGATTGTTACAGCCAGACAGAAGAAGAAGAAATATTCTTAGTGGGAATTCAGGAGTACCACAGGTAAGGTGAAGGTAAGTGGAAGTATGAGTATACAAACTAAAGAATAAAAAAAAAAAACTGGAAATAATAAAACACTACAGAGTAAAGTATGATGGAACATTAGGGCCAATGAAGATAGGAAAAAAAGGAGTACATTTCCGCAAAACAATGGGAAATTTCTTAGTTTCAAAAGTGAAAAACCTGCAAGGTTAAACTCAAAATTTCTGAGTTTTTTTCTTACAATTTTTTTTTGTTGTAAAACTCAGAAAATTTTTTTAATAGAATACTTCTGGGATTAATCTAAAAATTTCCACATTATTTTCTGTCAAATTTTTTGACTTGCGACACTCAGAAGATTTCAGTTTTTTTCTAGAAAATTTAATTTTTTTCGCAACATTTACTCCCCTATATTTCTGTCTACAATGGCCCTAAGACACTGTAATACATTGTAATAAAGGAAAATTTACAGCATAAAAAATACTGCAGACATTAAACATTTAATGAAATGTAGAAGATGTGCACAGGAAACAGTTACAGACTATTTATTTACACATTAAAAAAAGACCGTTAAAAGACGAACAGGAATGTTAACACTTTGTTGGGAGAAGTTCAGGGAAAGTCTACCAGCTGCTGAGAGGAAAGATATGTGATAATGCTCCTTTGTGCACCTAGAATTTAGCAACCATGATCAGCGTGGCTTTGGAACAGTAATACAGATATTGTTATTAACCTCAGCTTATAAAAGCATTGTTTTTTATATATAGCAATATAGCACTGAATCCCTCAAAAATGGATATCTGTAGGTTAAAATTGCTTTAAATTGCTACAGGAGTTGGACTTAGTTGGATAAACAAAGACTTCCAACATGAGTTGTCCCGCCAACAATTGTCACGTAAATCAGACTTATTAGTTTTCATTAATAATCAATATGAGGTCTAATCAGGAAAGAAAGCAAGCAGCTATATAAGCGACAGACTGACACATTGATTCATAATATGCCTCATGTTCGTATTTGACTGTGAAACGGTTAGCTTGATTTATTAGCCAGTTAGCTGATTGAGGCTGCTGGTGGTTCACAGCAATCTGTTCATGTTTGTTGGAACATGTCTCTGTAACTGATGACTGTAATAAATAGTTTTGGTTGTTTCAGATGGAAAAAAAATATAAATTTCATTCAACATCTTATTCTCGTTTGCTGTTAAGCTTGATGCGTTGTTGCAAGGTCACTTCCTGCTTAAATAAAACTACTTCCTGTTTGGTTTGTTGAGAAATTCGACATTCTCCCTCCTTATTTCTTTCACCTCTCACTATGCCGTAATATACAGCAAAAAATAGTCTATTGCTGGCAAAAAGAGAAAGTCAGTAGATTAAACTAAAGACATTGTGGAGAAGTGTGTTTTTAATAGATCGTCATCAAAATTTTTCCATTGTAAGAAGATTTGAATTTATAGGGAATGATTTTACCCGTATTAAAAAAAAAACACCAGTTAATTAAGCAATAAATAAGCAAATAGTTCAATTACTTTTTAAAATAAAAATATAAAAACTTTATTGGCTAAAATGCAATAACAGTATTCCTTTAGTGAATGCTTGATCATTTGTAGCAAACAATGCATCCACAGTTAAAAAGATAACTTCCGTTTATTTTGTTGATTAATCATTTTACAGCAGATGGGTTTGTTTTGTTTTCTTTTTACAGAATTTGAAATAAACTATGTCACTTGAGGCGTTCCGTGTTGAACATATTTATAGACAAAGATGGTTTTTCATCTTGAAAGCAAAACGTATAAATATTTTCACGCAGTTTTGGCTTAAGTTTCAGCAAATGGCCTCTTCCTGTCTGTATAACCCAGACAATTAATTCACTTATTTAGTGAATTAATCTCTCACTAAATGAGTTGGCGATAATCTCAATAATCACAATTTATCTGAATGATCATTTCAGCCCTAAATGTTTTTAGATTCAATAAAATTCCAAAGATTTGCTTTAATTATCAACCGCTTGGCTCAGACATGTTGTTCAGTAATATTTCATAACTTGTAACTGCAGCTATATTTAGGTGACATTTATACATGGCAATATTACGCAAGTCTCAACTAAGACGGCTAATTATCCACTGTTATGCCGCTAATTATCTACAACAATAGCACTCGGTGAATCTATAGAAGAGTTTTTGCAATTTGGCATAATAATGATTTAAAAAACAAACAACATACAGGATGGAGTGTTTCCGGCTGTGAAATGGATAACCTCTTATTTTCACCCCCCATACTTTGTTTCTTTCCACTACCATCAAAAACATGGATAGAAATGTTATAGATGAAGTCAAATATGAAAAGTCTTTCCACAGAAAGACGGTTTGACTTAAAATTATCTTTTCCAGGGTTTTTTTGGCAGCAACTGGTGAGTGGGCCTGAAAAAAAAAAACTGAAAAAAAAAGAAAGAGGGGATTTATCCCCGGAAAAGCGCCGGCGCCCTTAAAAAAACAAAACACAAACTGCCCTCAGAGAGTAGGAGGGCATACTGAACCTCTTTGCCTCTGTAAGGCTTTTATATGACGACCCCCTCCCAACACCACCCATTTCTCTTGTCACTTTTGGAGTGCGGCAGAGTGTTCAGGGTGATGATGGTGATTCACTCTCCTGTTCTGCCCTGGATGTGATGTGTTGATAACATAGAGGCGTCAGAAAGAGAAAAGACTTCAGTGGTGGTGGTACTGGTGGAGATTGGCCTTTCTACTTGACTGATCTGATCCGTCCCTGTTGTCGGAAGAGACCAAGCTGAGAAAAAACCTGTGCATGTTACAGGTTCGGCCAAAGCGCTCAAAATGAATGCCACAAGCATCTTGCGCTGCCGATACTAAGAGAAACAGGGAACAGCAATTAAAAGATACCAGTCTGGGAAGGAAAGAAAGATTAAAAACTGCTGTGTTGTCAGCTGTTCATGCTGCATCAGAATGTTAATGTTTCAGAATGACGCCAAAGAATCTCTTGTTTCAGGAAAAAGACTTTCATTTTTTGGTCTATTGTGCCAAGTTTTTATATATGATCTATTATACAGATGGGTGATGTGTTTGTAATATGGAGGAGAGGCTGCCTGACCAACTGAACAAGTTGACTCACGCTTAATGAAGATCCTTCACGTTTCCTCCCCGTTTTTTGGGGGGTTTTAATTGGAAGGACCTCAGGAGCGGTACAAGCCCGGCGAAGCGTGACTGACAGCAGACGGCATGCGTTGATTGGCACGGATTCACATCAATGGATAAGTGAAGACAGAACTTTCAAACTCCTCTAAGATCTCCACAAACTCTTTCCAGTTCACCATGAGACCTTAGTGAGCCTCAAATCAATAACTTCACAATCAAACCTTGACCTTTGATCCGCCATAGTTTCGCAAGCATGGAAACTTGATGGTCAAAGTTTAACCATGGAATGTTAAGTTTCCACGGTCAAAGAACCATGGAAGGTCAAAATAGGCATGGATCTTTAAAAAGGTCAAAACCTTCTTTGACTTTTCATAGGTGCATGGTCAAAATTTTATCACGGAAGGTCAAGCTTCTGTGATCAAGGAGCCATGACTTTTTGTGTAAAAGTTTGTTTACGTGGAAAAACGTCTTTTTACCAATTGTGGTGGAAGAGCAAATACAGGATCAACGGTACATGTGCCCGTTGCAACAGCGACAAATTGACAAAAACTGAAGTTGCACTCAAAGCCTGACCACATTTCCGCATAGTGAAGACACTGCCAATGGAGAAATACCCAACATGGATACAACTAGTATTATTAACTAGTTAGTTTTCTCTAATATGCATTTTCATGTTCTCCTCGTTAATAGTCACAAAAATTCAGCATATTTGTGTGACAGGAATCTTTAGCTTTGATTTTGCCGTCTTTTAAAAAAGGTTCAACCATGAACTTAGCCTGTGGCAAGAAAGATCTATGTACAAAACAACAGTGTCCCAACAGAAACATTAGCCAAACATAACATTGGAAGGTGCGCTTAGCTGATCACCCTGCAGGAGATCAACTAAGCGCGCGGTCACCTGTAGGGTAAGTAATTGGTGAGATGAATGAAAAAAATGCCTACTGCTAGAGTCCATTTTCCTCCACTCTGTTCTCAATGCACGTTGGAGGTCTAACGTGCAGTGACCAAGTCCCTATCTCAAACGGCTGAAGACTCTGGTGGCACATGAGGTCTGTGTTTGTTTACACGGAAAAACCCCAACTACTCAACCTCCACAAGCCCGTTTTTAAACCAGAGAACAGGATGGATAGTTTTGAGGAGCAATTGTCTGAGACAGTGAGGAAGTACGTACCGGAAAAACTTGGTACATCTTGTGGACCCCGAAGGGTGTGTGAAACAACGAACGTCCAGCAATCATGTGACCAAACATGGACTGTTTAGCTTCGGTACGACCATGCTGGGCCCTTTAAATGCCTCATCATCTATGTTGCTTTCAGGCATCACCATTGCCAAAGACTAGGGGTGTAACGAGAAAACATCTCATGATATTAAATTTTCAGAATATTTCTCGTTGAGGTAAATGTCATCTTGAAAGCAGTTGCTAGTTGTGGTCACTATGGTTTTGCCTGAAGAAGTTGGAATAGAAAGATGCATCAACTGGACCTAAAACTTTGGGTTTCAAGTTCGAACTAGAAATGCAACAAAGTGACCTGTAAAAATACAGAATAAAGGCCTTTCTGGAGGATACATTTGATCTTTGAAGTCTTCCTGAAAGTAATATTAAAATCTCTTCCCGTCCCATCTTGTTCTTGTGAAATCAGTATCTTGTCTCGTCTCATGAGCTTTAGGTATCGTTATATCCCTACAGAAAACCTTCAGCTGTGGTAGTGGAAGGGATTTGTTCTCTTTCTGTTATTGGCAACATAGTCACCACACACGGTTGGTCTTTGTTTTCATCGTAATTCCCTGATAAGCAGACTGCAAACATCACCTGCAAGCTGTAGACAAGTCAAGTTTATCTCTTAGTACGTCGGCTGACAGTGGCTTTGAATGCCTTGCTAGGTAAGTCAGGGACAAAACAGTGTTGGGCCGGCCGCTTGATTCCAATGTCCTCAAAAGGTTTTATGAAGCAAAAGAATTCACAGAACCTTAAGCGTGAGTATGGTATGATGACAACATTCTTTCGCCGACATGAAAATCCAGCAAAGAGAGTTTGTGTGGTTGACCTCACCATCCTCTGGTGGTAAACAGCAGGGACCCACATTAAAAGAAAAGAAAAGCTCAGGGGAGGATGGATAAACAGCGGGACATACAGACTGAGAAAAAAGGTGGGAAGAAGCACGGAATAAAGAATGATCAGCTAAGCGCACGGTCACCTGCAGGGTAAGTAATTGGTGAGAGGAACGAAAAAAATGTCTACTCCAAGAGTCCACTACATGCAAGAGTCTGTTCTCACTGCTCTCTGCTCTTGTCACCATGTTCTCTGGGAGGTTTAAAGGTTCGTCGGGAGGGTAGGTGGGTGGGCTGAATGCATGATCTGCATTGCAATAAGCGGCACTCTTTAAATATCTCTGCACAGACCTCGGGAAACGTCACCCGTGCGTTGAAAACCACCGCGTACGTTAAAGTCTCTGAAGTCGCTTCGTCTGATGCTCTGACCGGTCGGCACAATTAACTTCCAGCAGTTTGCACCCCATTTTAAACACGGCATTGACTCGCTTGCTTTCTCCAACACGTTCTTCTTTTTTGGCAGTTGCCATGGCAGTGCTGCAGATATTTCTGGAATCCACTTTGAGTAATATAAAGTGAATAATGTTTTTGTACCTCAAGTGTACAAAACCCCACGACAAATTCCACACTGGTTCTATTCAACAATCAAATAGTTGTTTCAAAGATCATGAAATAAGTACAGTCCAATAATGTATAAGTTTTTAGAACCACTTTTAGCAGCCGTAAGCAGAAGCAGTTTCTGTCTGACTGACTATTATTTTTGACTGTTGCAGTTTGTTTTGACTACGGATGGAAATTGGCATCTTGCTAAATCTGGTGGATTTATGACAATATTGTAAGTTTATTATTATGTTTAAATAATGGGACAATCTTGACTTTGATTGCTCCATTGCAATGCCTTTAATCTCTTGGCTTTCAGACATTTTGTTTCATTTGCCACACTTGCTTTCATCGTCCTGTTAAGGACACAGTTTAGGATATCTGACAGATACCCTTCACCTTTGACCCCACAACGCTTCGGGCAAAGGAGTCTGCGCTCCACTCAATGATTAAAAATGGTCCAAACCAAACCATCACCCGTCCTTTGAAATGCATGACAGTTGGCATTAGGTGATTTAATGAACTATAGCACAATGTGGTAAGGTAAAACTTCTCTATTTTGGCTTAATGTCTAAAAGTCAAACACGCCAAGATTGGTCCATTTTTTTTTCCAAATGTAATGTCATAAACTTTGACATTCAACATACATAGAAAGGTTCTGAAGAAAGGGATTCTTTCTCCAGAACTAGAGTTTATGTCAATGTGAACATAAAAACAGTAAGTTTGGCCCAAAACCTCCGGTCGTCCAGTTGATGATGTTAACGACAGCTTCATACAGAATATCAAAAACAACAAAAGAATGACTTCATGTGAAGGAAGTTAAAGTTTTGAACCGATCTAACCAGAACTTCTAAGTAAATCCAACAGAAAAATCAGTGAAGTAAAGCAGCTGTGGACGAGACGGCCCTCACAACTTAATGCATCTGCGGTACATTTGCGAGGCAGAGCGAGAGAGATGAGTTCATTTAAGATTAGCTCAAGGCTATTTTCTCTCTAAAAGATTTGTCTGGTTTTCAGTCAAATGGTACAGGACATGTGCCAAAATAACAGTGGAGAAAGATGATATAATTTGTACACTATCAAAAACATTGCAGCTGGTATAATTTTGACCATGTGCAGATTAGAGAAAATCAAACATAACTTCAAACTTGTGCAACAGATTTTTATGAAGTAGAATTCTCAATTCATAATACATGTATATATGAAAGAAATATTCTAAATAGATAGAGAAGATGCCACCTTAGCTGAATAACTATGTGATGATTGAAGCCTAGTTCACACGGCAATATAGTTTTTGAAGTAAAAGAAGAACGGCCACGGTGCACCAGAAAGTCCAGTGGTCGTCACAGACATCTTTTTGTAGTGTGCTTTCTTTCTTTTTAATTTGTGAACATTCCAAAATCTATCAGCGCTGTTTCTTCCACGTGGGTCAGGTTTGTTTCCTGTCTGAAGTCTGAATTTTCTTGAGTGAAATCTGGGTTTGCTGTGTTGTGATGACCGAGTGTGTTTACACTGCAAAACTACAAAATCCTACTTTGTATTTTTAGTCTAGTTTCTAGCGCAAAAAATATGTCAGGATACTAGAAATAAGACAAAAAAGAATGCACAAGTAACTTTCCAGCAATAAACAGCTCTGGTAAAAAAAATAAAAAATAAAGAGCCCACTGCACAGAACCCCACTGAAGACCGTCCACCATGATCTCTAAACTCTTCCTGAGTTAAAACACTAGTGTTGTTGCTTCGAAATGAATATGAACTTGTTTTCTTTGCATTATTTGGGGTATGAAGGCACTGCATCTTTTTCGTTATCTTGGCCATTTCTCATTTTCTGAAAATAAATACAACATTTTTTGCTTGGAATTTCAGAGACATGTCAGTAGATGATAGAATAAAAGAACAATGTTCATTTTACTCACACATATACCTGTAGAGAGTGAAGTCAGAGAAACTGATCATTTTATGTGGTCTCATAATTTTTTCCAGAGCTGTATAAGAGCTGGTTTTTAGTCAATAGTTCCTTAATATTGATGAAAAAGTACTAGCTCCACTGGCAGATTATTTCACTTATACCATAGGAAAAATGTCTGCCGGTGAAAATAATACTTTTTCATCTATATTAAGGAATTATTGAGTAAAAACAAGTTCTTATATCTTGCTGAAAAGTTACTTGTAAGTTAATTTTGTCTTCCAGTGTACTAAGATATTTGCATTAAAACCTAGACCAAAAATACTTGGCACAATTTTGTGTTTTTGCAGTGTACACACTGTATCGCCATGGGGTCTTTTAAGTTTTGAAAATCAACTGTAATATCTTTCCATGTGAACGAGGTTTTGATATGAAAACATGGTTTTTCTTTTGAAAGGAATGGCCTCCATCAGTTCAGAAGACTTTTATGCGTCTAAAGTTGCCGTGGCAGCACACAGTGGGACGACACAGCTTGGGTTAAGACTCCAGTCCAATTTCTATTGTCACCTAAATGTACAGCTAAACCCTTTTTTCATGATTTTCTATTTGTGTTCCACTTAATCTTACAATCCTGAAATATTTCATTCTTCTCCAGCCAACAAAGCGTCTGCTTTCTGTACAAGGCGCCATTGTACGGGACACACACACAAAAAAAAAGATCTTCCAAGCGGGAATTAACCGTAAACACACAGATGGGGCTCTTGTTCCAGTTAAACAAACCCCATTATTTGACGTCCCGTGGTGAGCATTAGCATTCTCACACCAGGCGGGACCCGTCATCTGAGAAATCCCTCTGCACATCCCCGTCCCTGGAGGGGTGGGGGGTACGGGGGGCTCCTGGTATCCAAATAAACATTACAACAGTCTCAATGGGGATTAGCTTAACGTGCAGCCGTGCGGTACCGGTGATATGTTGCTTTAATTGTCCCTTAAATTAAACGCGCAGCAGCGGTTTACCTTCAGATCTCATAAATCTAATAATCCTCCCTCGCTCTCGGTTAGGTTTTATCAGAACGCGCCACCGTAGCGCTTCCTTCTTCTGCTCTCTCTTCCTCGCACCTTGCAACTTGAGCTACTTTGTAAGACAAAGTGGAGCTAATCGCCGGTTTGCACATGGTGCCATTTTTCATCAGTACAAGTAATTTATTAGCCAATTAGGAATGATGAAAGCTCACGGTGGTGAGGTCGGCGATTACTGCCCAACCCGAGCCACGACGGGATTCATCACTCTAGCTGAAACGCGGAGGAGCGGGGCAAACGCCGGGGGAGTCGGAGCCACTAGGCTGGAGGGATGAGTTTGGTTCTTTCCAGACGTAATGAATGTTCAGTTTCCTTCAGCCGAGGCCGTTCCTGTGACTGCAGCTCCGAGGGAACTTCCAGATGAACCAGCAGCAAAAGCTCAAGGAATAAAGAGTTCTGGGGAAAAAAGTTTCCACTAAGTTACAAGAAGTAGAGGACTCAAAGGTCTGAGATGTGAGGCAGGAAAGGAAGGAAGACAGAAAGAAAAAAAAAAGATACAGGTCAGAAGTAAGAAAGAAACAGAAAGTAAAGATGAGCCAAAACATGAATAAAGAGACAAAGAAGAAAAGACTAACTGAGACAAAAAGTAAAAACAGGAAACCAAGTTGAAAAAAGAGAGAACGAATCAGAGAAAGAATGAAAGAAAAGCTAAAAAAGAACAAAAAAAAAGTCAACTGAAAACAAAGGAAAGACACAAATCAGAAGAAAGAAAAAAAGGAAAGACAAGTCAACAGAAGGAGAGAAAGACAAAAAGGAAAAATAGTTGAGACATACTAAAACAAGTCAAAATAAAGAAAGAAATTGGCAGAGAGGAAGACAGGAAGGTCTGAACATGTTTCTCAGTTCATCAGCCAATAGTTTTCCAGAACTAAGAAAACCAAAATCAAGTTCCAAAGTTTTTCCAGACTACGTAAGAGCCCAGAAATGTGACAGTAGACAAAAATAAGAAAAGCTGTTAATGCATCTAAAATCATATTTTAGCTCCGGGAGTTAACATCACTTTGTCCTACTGGCCAGTCGACATCTGAAGCAAAGTTTATGGAAACAGTCGACTTCACTCTACGCAACCTGAAAACCTCAGCAAGTATCCGGTAACAGCCGCGTACAACAGGTCACATATAGACAGAAATATAGGGAATATTACTGTTAAAGGTGGAAAACCCTTAGATTATTACAGAAAACGCAGATTCATTAACAGCAGCCGTGACTGAAAAAAAAACAAAAAAAACATGCAAAAGTCGATTAAAGTATTTGTTTCTTACCTGAGGAGAAAGGAAGATGGCCGGTTGTTTGGTTGACATGGGAAAAAAAAAGCAGAAAAAAAAGAAAAGTCGTCATCAGAAAGCCAAAATAATACTATTTCCAGTCGAAGCCACCCCATAATGCTCAACACAACGCAGTCACTTCAGTGAGAATGGATGGCATTTATGAATCGATTCTGTGAATGAAGGCTCCAACTTGAGGCCAATGACACTCGCAATTTTCACTGTCAGTCATTAGCACTATTTATGGATTTGAAAGGCTACTGAAGACTCCTCATATAGCTTATGTACATTGCATCAGTCAGCCTTTATGGATAACCAAGGTTCAGATAGTCTCTGTGTATTCAGGCTAATGGCTTTGATGTAGAATGAGTTCTAAATGTTTTGCCCTATTATATTTACAGAGATTGGGCTTTTTTTATGTTAGCATAATATTGACAATGTTTTGCACATATTTGTAATGAAAACAGCTCCAACCAGTTTCGATTCTTTTACATGTTCTCTAACAAACCTCTATTGCCTTCACAGAACAGTTCAATTCATACCAAGACTAAATTACACACATCAGAGACTGTTTACTAATTAAGTGAGTTATAGCAATGCCTTCCTACGCAGATCCCCTCAATTCTCATCTCCCTTCAGTGCTTCGCCTCAGGTTTCTCCCATTGAACTGGATTTCTACAGTTGAATGTCAAACCAGGCCAACCAACGAACAGAAGAAGAAGCTGTGAACGATTACAGCAATTTTCTGCGCTGTTTTAGAGTCGAAGTCTGTAGTTTGGCAATGGCAGGGGAGGAAGTGAACGGAACCGTTCGGTCTGTGTCAGCTACGTTTTTTTAAAAACTGAGCAATTAAAGTCAGAGCAAAAGAAATCTTCAAGATATTTAAGATGTTGTGACCCAATCTCGCACAAAGTTGTTTACAGAACACGTAACTTCTGGCAATCTTCATTGAACTGGCGCAATAAAGACGTGATGGTCAAATGTTAGCGATTGGGTAATATCAGATCCAATTGCTTCGAACTTCAACACAGTGACATTAGGTGCTAACTAGGCCTCTACTTTCATTTGGTCTAATAAAACACACCGGTTATAACGTAGCACAATGTTAAAAAGTTCAAGAGGGGAAAAATACTTTAGCGAGGCATTGTGTGTGTGACATAATAAAAATGGAATGAAGAGGATTTTCTGCCGACCGTTTATCTCGACTTAATGAGAATTATCCGTGTCCATTCAAGCAAGCAGAGGTACACAAACAATTCCCCGCAAGCATAATGAGGCAGATATTCCCAAACTGAATCAGAACCCGGTAATGGCCATTTTGTAGACAAAGAGGGGGTCGGGTGGGGGGGGTGGGGGGGGGGGGGTTGAATCTCTTTAAAAACTCACAGTAAGAACTGAATTGAAACAAATGGATAAAATGAAATAATTCCGCATGAGAACGTGTGTTGCGCGGATGAGGAGACGCAACAGACAAAACACTCTTTCCGACACTATCTTGAGTCGTGATTTCATTTCACCGCCTTCCAGACTCTTTGAAGTCACGGAGACGACTGGTGTCACAGGAAAACAGAGAGGAATAAAAGGCAAGGAGGCTTCAAAGGCGAGAATATATCCTCACATTCATATTTATACTCTTGATGTATGTCAGACGCAAGGTAAATATTTAGATCTCTTAACATGTCTATACTTATGCTTAAAATGCAAACATGGTGCATATTCTGTTAGGCGTAACTTTCACTTGATTGGTCATAAATGATACCTTCAAACATCTCCTTTTGACCCTTTCATAATCCTTGACTTTGACACTAGAAGTTTAGGAAAAATCTCAGGGTCACACTTTTACAATAAACTATATATTTTTTTGCTTTTTTCTGTCTTCTTACTTGTTCTGAATCCAAATTATTTGAACATTGGCTTATTTACAGACTTACTTCAAGAGACTAAATACAATCAAAACAAGCATGCGAGTCTAGTGCAAGCGAGAGAAATGGCTCATGGTCTTTTGCCAAAGACAGAAAAAGAAATCCTTGTGAAGAAGGAAGTTGCGCTTATGTCTTCTTTGGAAGTTTTCATGTCATTTCCTTCAGTAAATCTTGGTGCAGCGCCACCACAGGCGAGGTGGGGGAACAGACTGCTCAAAGCGTTTGGTTTGTTTGACAAAGTGCACCGAGAAAGCAAACATCAGCAGCTGCAAATGTAACAATGATGCAAATTTTGGCCCCCAGTCGAACCATGTCTCCACCCAGTTATAGAGAATTTCCTCTAGTTACCATTATTTAGTCCCTTTTGTGCAACCTACTTCAGTGGTATTCCAAGTGGGCTGAAAAGGTGACATCAGAAGGCTGTAAGTCACTGGTTGTGTCACAAGAATCCGACATACCATTTGGAAAAAAAAAAAAAACATTACAACCATTGAGTGTATTTGGCGTTTTTGAGGACAATGCAAGACCGAGCAGAACATAGATTCCATGTCCTCCATTGTCCGGTTGAATTGGTGTCTCATCCAGATGATGTTGCACTACTTTTCGGACATCTATATGACGGCTCCAGCCACTTAACCAATGGTAATGGAAAATCACCCAAATTGTGTAGAGTACAGATGAGACTTCCTGTTAAGTGCTAGTGGAAAAGGGCCATACAAACCATGTTTTTGAACTGTAGTAGGAAACAACACAATGCAAATTCCATGCAGAAAGATCGGAGCCCAGTACTTTCTTGCTGCCAAGCAGCAGTGCTAACTCACTTGGGTAAAACATTTTTTGATTACTCAAACTCTACATGTTTTCAAGGAAAGAGTCAGTTTTTGAAGTTGGTACAAGGCAAATTCATGTGTGTCTATGTGGAACAGAAAGTAACATTAATAGGTCGAGCTAATTTAATGAGTGTATCAAGTTTGTCTGGAAAAATTTATCAGCTCGTATTAGAAATCTAACTGTTTTCCTGTGCAGTGACCTTTAACATTAAATGTTTTGATTTCAGAAAGATTCCGTCGCCTCGCCCGTGATGCGGCTGTTGTTGACGCGTCTGTTTATTTCAACAGATCCCAGTGGTCTCCGCCGTAATCCGCCCAGACAAAGTTCAGCTGAAGTTCACCCTCACCTTCTTCCACTTCCACTGTCACTGTCACTGTCACTCCAGCTCCCGCTCCATTTCCCCTCATCACATAACCTCTCTCAAACAGCCTTGTCAGCTCTGAAATATTAAACGCAACACAGCCACCACTTGCCCTCAAAAAGCTGGTCAAGAAGGAACGTTGTGTGGTTTGGATATGAAAGGCATGTCACAAAGAAAAGGCGTTCTTTAACCAGCAGAGAAAGGCAACAGAAAAACAAGTGTGGCCCGTCAACCTCCGTTACTCAGATACCCATTCAAAAACTGTCCAGTCCGACCAAATCCCTAGTGACAAAACTCCATAAATAGTCCATTTGTGTGCAACTTTAATCTCGAGACTAAAAGATTTGAAGAGAACATTAAAGAACAATCAACAAATTGAAGACGAAGAAGACATGTCGACTAGAATTCTATGATTATGGCCATTCTAGATTGCTGTAATTGGCAGTTGAGCAGATCATGGTGACACTGCTACTTTACTTCAGATTTTTTTTCTTTGGGGTGTTTTGTTGTTCATACTTTGAGTCGAGGTTTTACAGGTTTTGACAATTATTCTCTCTAGATTTGGATGCTGTGCAGCTGGAATGATTTTTGCTTTGACCTTCTTACTTCCGGACAGTTGTTATGCTATGCAACCGTTGCAACAAGGTATTGTTTTTACAGCTGGGTGAAGCTGATTAGCTTCTCAAAAACTCAAATTATACCTAAACTACGACCCCCAAAAGAGTTGAAAATGAAGTTTAATAAATGGTGGGAGAAGGAGCAAGTCCAAACGGGTAAGCATTGTATCCCCTACTCCAACATCTCAGCAGCCGTTTGCAAATCCTTGTTGATTTTCTGCTAATGTTAAAAAAAACAAAAAAAACACAATTTGGCAATTGCAGTGTTTCCACTAAGTACAAAGCAAAATAAAAATCAAACGTGAATACATTTGTTCACATAAGTCATTAGAAAACATGCCATGCCATCATCCTCCAACTACTTTCCGTCTTATTCTTCGTGGTTCCTGCCAGTGGCAACATCCGGTTGTCGTCTGAAGCCAAAGGTGTTTCCATTGCAGTTTTGAAAAATAAAACAATTTCCATACCATTTCTAAAAAAAAACAACAAAAAAAACACCTTTTCCTTGAGTCAAAACTTTTCATTGAAAAACAAGAGTTTTATCGACATTGGCGTATTTCCATATAGAACACTTATTTTGTAAATGTTAAATCGTGCAATTATACACAACTTTTACCCATTTTTTTAACTATAAACCAGAGAGAGTTATAGAGGAGTGGCAAAAGCAAATGAGATGGACTAGCATTGCTTGTCAAGAGCTGACAGCATCATCCTGGACATGATGCTAAGGAATACCATCAATAATTTCCCTTATGGGAAATTATTGATGCCTTAAATGAACCAATGAAAACCTTCGTAGATCACAGAGACCCACAGAACAGGTGGAAGGAACATGGAAGGAAAATGAATGTACTCTGCAGAATTAAAGTGTCAGAGAAAGACTGGTGGTGAGAGAAAACAGTAAAAAGTTTTGTTCAAACTTTGCTTTCAGCCACAGAAGAAGTGAGAATGTTTATCTGTCCTGAGTTTATGGGAAGATGAATGGAGCTTTATAGAGGCTAAATACGATTCTGGAGGAAAATGTGGTAAAGTCTCCAAACTGGAGTGGAGGTTCACCTTCCTCCAGGACATAAAACTCCTAAACGCACGGCTATGGTTCAGAACAAACCGTATTCTCGCCAAGATTGATGTGCGTTGTAGAGATGAAGGGGCTGAAAATTCTGCAATGTAGCCAGAGGACTTCCCCAGTCCTGGAGACGTATTTGTAGGGAAAGGCAGTTATACGAATTAAAATTAACTTTTGGATGTTTATGGATCATTTTTTATTTTTTTTTAAACTATACATTCCTATCTTTACAGTAACGCAGTACTTAAAATGCATTTATCTCGAGATGAAGATATAACTAAATGAGGAACAAATCATGAGGCATTAGTAAGATTTTTAAGATACTATTTGAAGGTTTTCTTTTATGTCTAACAAGATTTGCTTTGATTTCTGACATTTAAAAAAACTAAAATAAAAACAAAATAAAAAAACATCCTGACCTGAAAGATGATAACCTACACCCACTCTGAGATGAAACTGGATAAGTAAGATGCCATGTTTTCTGCAACAGTGGCTGAAAAAAACAAACATGTCAGAGGCAGGAACAACAAACTTGTCTTTTCATTTCTACTGGAAAGTGAAAATTTGATTTCCTTGTTTTTTTCATTGAAGGATGTGTAAGTGATGACAAAGAGGTTCATTAGTGTTTCACCTGCAGTCAATAGGGGCCAATAAACTATATGTTTTATTGCATGTCATCACGTTAATGAGTGATGATGTTTTTATTGCTCTTTACTGAACAAGCAGGGCTCAGGTTAATGTGCAGCTGTGACCACTACATGAAGCACTTTCTCCTGATTCAGATTTAAACCAGATCAATAGAAAAATAATAAGTCAACATTGACTTAAGCACTCCTCATGTTAGCTCTGATTATTCTGGTTTGTGGTGATGAATTAGTTGTGGGCGATATGGACTTAACGTTTTATCAGGATATTTTGTGGTACTGTTGTGACAACGTGAAAAATGATGATCGTAGCTCTTTTTTTAGGTAACTGCATGTAAGACACAGCGATCATAGACATACAAACTAACATATCCAACTGGAATACACTTCCTTAAGACGTCAGTCACATGAAGAAGCGTCATTTGTGTCAGAAATTACGCACAGTAACTGCATTTAATCATATTTTTAATTTTATTGATGCTCTCCTTGAACAAACATTGGAGAAAATAGTAACAGTTCCAACAGAACTAAAAATAGAGCTGTACACAGTTGAAGCTATGCTAAGCTAAACAGGCTAATCATGTGACTAGAAAAATTAGCCTGTGCCATAGGCCTCTGTAACAAACAAAGCATGCCAAGCAGATTTATGTGTTTTGTTTAATTAAATAAATAAATAGTTCTGTGATTCAGGTTTTGGCCCACTTTTCATTGTAATCCTAAGACTGCATTGCGTTTAGATTAAATTTTCTTTTTAATGTGCCACCGTTCTACATTTCGTGTCCCTGCTGGTCCTCCCAGAAAAAAAATAAAATAAAAAATCTAAAAACGCCCCCACTCTCACACTCAGTCATTATCATCAATCGTCATCAGAAACGTATGTTGCAGTGACAATGGACCTCACGTTGCTTCCTACAAAGTTTTAGGTTTAGTATCACCAGTACAACAAACATGCTGCTGATTTCTGAGCAGCGGCAAACTAAGTGAGAGACTTTTGCCTCTTGTTGCTAAAATGTAACAGAAAATGACAACAGCACAAGCTTAGACGGGGAGAAAGCCACGGTCGATCAAACACTGCTGTTAACGGCTTGGACTGTGCAACCGGGCACGTACCGTACGCCGAGACGAGACGCCTGGAGATTTTAGAAGCAGCAAACAAAATCCCGACTGACTGTAAGGAGAGACAGGCAGAATCGCTGAGTAAATAGCAGGACAAACAAATCATCTCACGCTTTCGCAGAAGATGAAACAAATCAGAGGGACAGAGGTCGAAAGAAGGAGAAGTGGAAGTTACCTACCGCCTCGCCTGCAGCTAAATAGTCATGCCTGATGATGTGCACTAGTAAGTGCTTCAAAGCAAAACCCCGTCACTTGTCTTTGAGTTTATTCAAAAGAGCCCGCTAGGATTCTGGCCACATGCTAAAGAAGCCGCTCATTAAATGGATGTTATGACAATTTTACCTCGAAAAACGCACCTGAACCTTCTTCACCTTTGTAAGTTTACCCAAAGAAAATAAATGAGAGTCCGACATGAAAGATTCATTTGTTAATGATAAGATCGCATTTCAGAAAAAAGAACACCTTGAACGGGGTGTTTTAAGGCATGAGTCAGAATGTGCAAACGAGATCAGGGGGACGTGCTTTTAGCTAGACGGCCGCGTCGTACACCTGATGAGTCATTAAAGGTGGCGTCCACCGAGGAGAGGGAAGGAGAAATCTATTGGAGCTGCTTGTAAATAGCATGGAGTCAGGCAGGCCTGCTGAAAGGACATCAAGGACGTCCTCATATGTGTTCATTAAGATGGCCACGAAGGGCCGGGCAGCTTATCAACTTCTGCTACTGATCTGTGGTAATGAGAACGGCCGAGCTTAAGAACAAGGGCTGCAAGGGCAGGTAACACAGATCATTAGGAAATCTTTCTCTGGGATAAACGTGCACACACACACACACGTGCTATTCAAGACAAGATGGACCTAAACTATCACATTTTTCTCATATAACTTAGAATGCAGAGAAACTCCTATTAGTTTAGCTAGAGAAACTACTCATTACCTTAGATCAACATTTAGCATTAAACCTTTAATGTCGTTGCAATGCCTAGAGAAACTCCTGTTAGTTTACAAATCTAGAACAAATTTGGAATGTACCATCTAATTATATCAGAACAGGGATCCAGAGAAACCACTACTAGTTTACAAATTACAGATTACTTATTCTTAAACACGGGGAACTAATTTGTAGTTTAATATATTTTTTTGTTTTCTGTTTTTCTTTTGCTATTTCCTTTGGTTTGTTGTTTTGTTGTATTTCCTTCTATTTCATGTAAGGTACTTTGAGCTGCCGTGTTGCTGAAAAGGTGCTACAAAACTAAAATTACCTTACCATATAAAGTACAATGCAAGGAGTTTTGAACTCTTGAGATAATGTGGCTGCCAAAGCCTAAAACCTGATTAATCTGTTCGGACTAAGACTAGCGTGTTGTCCAACTTAGGAAATGGTGGTCAATGTGAGATCTATAATCAGAACAAGCAAAAGGCTCAACTTCCGTCAGGAGAGAAGATCTCAACAATCCTGAAAGTGATTCTTAACTGCGAAATGACTTTCAGGAGATAGTAATACGGACGTTTTTTCTTCTCGACTTTCCGCCCACTCTAGCTGCGTTTCCACTGGCTGTAAAATTGAGCAAATTGGAATTACAAAAATAAAGTTGCTCCATGGAAACACGCCGTGTTTCGAGCCCATTGGAATTTGCCGATCGCGTTGAAGAAAAACGACCACCAGGACCAACTTCAGCGACTTGTGAATGTTTTATAGGGCCAGAGACTTGTGAATGTGCCAAGCTGTGTTTCCATTCCATAATTGCGCACTTGGGCTTTTCGAAAATAAATTAGCTTAATGGAAACAGGCCAGTTTTGGAAAAAAAAAAAAAAAAAGAAAAAAAAAAAACTACAGTCTTCATTTGTGGCTCTAACAGTTGAGCAAACTGGAGACTGTTTATTATTGCAAGAAGCAACAGCTTTATACAGCACATTACAATTCATAGCTAAACATCGTTAGACGCTAACATTATTTCTTAGCTGTCGCTACGTCTTAGACGACTTTAAATGTCAGCGGTGGATAACAACAACCCGTCAGCATTTTTTGTCCTGAGTTTGTGTGCAGCTTGTAAGCACTGGGCTCCTACAACAATCTTTCATTATGTATCTGATATTCTAGTATTCTGTGGTTGAATGTCTTGCAGCGCCAAACAGCAAGTTTGTTTGTTTTTTTTGTTGATTATATTAAGAAATAGTGCAGCGGCTTGAATAACAAGGATAATAATTTTTAAAAATCACATCTTCCCTATATGCACTGATTTCATTCGTGGCATTAAATTGTTTATGCAAGGTACTGCAAAAGTACCTTGCACTATACAAGTACAGGTGAGAACATAATATACCTAACAGGAACAGCTGGAGCTCATTACAGAGGCAGGAAAAGACAAATGAGAAGGCCTGAAGTTAATAACCAGAGAACAAACACCCCAACGCCATGACAGGGATGCAGCTCTTAGCAACCAAAGCGAACAAACCGTCAATCGGCCAACAGACAGTAACTTACAAAATCATATGCTTGCTATTTACCGTTGGCTGAAGATTCAAAACTCAAGGGTGGAAATGCTCTCAAATAGGACCAAATAGAATGTAATGGAAAGAGTTGTATAAAGATGGGATGGTTGAAATTATCCCTGGTGCTCAGGGAGGGGAGTGAGGTTGTTCTCTAGGAGCTCTGTAATACAGTCCACTTCCAGTATTCACTGGGATTAGGAACCACAACCGCCCAGGAACAGCTGAGATCCACAAATACTTGAGACGCCCCTTTAAAAACTTTCATAACTGCCTATTTTATAAGTTCAAACACCAATTTACATCCAAAAACACTTCAACGGCAATTTACAAAATCGACCTTAAAAACATACAGCTTACAGCTGAACAACAGTCCTATAGCTGTGACTCTTAACCCTAAGCAAGTCCACCCTATACTCTACACTCAGGCACACACGTTTTCTTTCAAACACAATTCAAGCCTTTCCGTTTTAACATATACGGAAAAGAAGGTTAATATTACAAATGTGCGTAAAATTTTGTTTTTCCATTAGCAGAACACTGACAATTTTGCAATTTCTGCGTTTCCATTAAATAAGAAACAAAATTAAAAATCACACGTGGATAAGCTAGCTGGCTTCTTTATGTTTCAGAGTAGTCGTCGTATCCTCCGTGTGTCGACCAAATATACAGGCAGATTTTCTCCCGTTTCATAAAACTCACTGACCTTGAACCTTGCGCTAAACGTCTTGGCTGATTCGGTGTAATTCCACGTTCCTTTTGTTTATTTTATCCCGCGATTCAGTTCACGCTTTCCGCACCACAAAAAATTATATTGCCCTAGATATCCTCTTGCCTATCATTCCCTCTAAAACCAACGCTCCATTAAACCTTCACTTTTCGCATCTCTTGCCTCTTTTTTCCATGACTGTTCTACAGACACACCCCCAGTCAACCTGAATAACTGTAGACCCGGAGAGTGACGTGCGCACTGGCGTTAGCTTGTCATACTTCTTTCTTCTGAACCCATTTTAACCTGGAGCACAACGCTTGAACGCGCACAGCTCTCTTTCAATTAGCCTTGCTTCGTCGCCCGCACATTGAGCACACGCTGCCGCTGTTCTGGTGCCTGTCAGCAGAAACGTCTGGATCTCCGCAAGACAACCTCCTGCAATTTTGTGACCTCACCTGCATAAACGCACAACCAGATTATACTTCGATTCACTCTGAGGCTGGAAAAAAAATAAATAATAATCAGGTGAGCTCAGTGAAAAGGCAACAACTTAAGGTAATAACCTGTTGTCAAGTATCGGCTGTGGTTCAGTCAAAGGTGGTTGGTTGGATTGAGGCAATGAAAAGAGGTATTTTGAATGCGCTGCTGATTTAATAATTTTTTTTTTTAAATAGAGTCCACAACACACTTTACACCTTAAAGCTAGCTGTGCAGCCTTTAAAATGGAAAGAAAAGTTACAAAAGTAGATTCCCTCTGTTGTTAGAATGCTCAACACATTAACTAGTGGAGAGGGGGAAATAAATAAAACTAGGCCGATTATATAAACAGAGAGAGAATTGGAGAGAAAGAGGAAAAACATTTTAGCAGGGCAGTGTGGGAGTGGGATTAGGAAAAGCAATCCTATGGAGGGCTGTACCCAGATACCTGGCATATAAAGATATGCTATAGAGAATGAAGGGCTGCAGTTAAAACCTTGTTCTCTGTCTGCAAAGTTCTTGTTTTCTTTATTTCAAGTCTGTAAAAAGCCAAATTCTATTATCGCTGCTGCCCATTTTAAGGAGATTTTTCAGCGACATCATTTAATTTTCATAGTTTCATAATTAGCCTTTGTCATAGCTCTGGTTTTGCCTGTTGTGATGCTAACAGCTAGTAGCGTACAAGTGCATTTGTCTCCGTTTTAGGTGTTTAAACACTAAAGAACCATTACTGTAGAGGCTTTACAGCAAAATTTATAGCATTGGTTTAGTATGATTAAAAAAATGTCAAAAGTAGTAATAAACATTTAATATTTATATTTTTTGCTACTTATTATGTTTGGTGCGGCCATATTGGAGGGCTACTAGGAAAGCTTTCCTACTTTCCGATCGCTGATGTTTTTCTTGATTCAAGCTCAGGTCGAAGGTCAGGAAGGACAAAGGATGAATAAATCCAGGTGATTAAATCGGTTTACAACGTATGAGCAAAACAAAATGGCACTTTATGCCTAGAACTGTAACATCTACTCTAACTTAGTCAGAAATTTGAATTTAAAGTTGACCAACTTTATTGCTTCAACAAATAAAAAGTACCTTACTTTAAATACAAGACGACACTAAATAAATAAACTCAACATAATGTGAATGAAGACTCGGTAGCATCAAACCACAGAGGCAAAACTTAAAGATATCAAGAATTAATTATGGTACCCCCAGATACCACAAACACACAATCTTTTTTCTGATTTATTTTTTTGTCTCAAATTTTGTTTTCATTTTTCAGAATTCATTATAAAGCAAAAGACATTTAGCCTGAAAAGGTACTGAATCATATGGCCAGTGGTCAGTTTGAGAAGACCAGTAGGAAAATGATAAAAAAAACAAACACCTGTTTAGTGTAAGAATTATTTCGTCAAACTTGCAGCATGCATTTTTGTAATCACATGGAACATTTTTTTTATTAAAAAGTACATCTTAAAACACATATTTTTGAATGACAAAGTGACTTGATACATACCACTACAGAAAGTCACTCAAATCTGCATCCTTTACAGAAAAGACAGGCTAATGCTAGCTTGTTTCCTTTCTCTGATCTCAGGCATCTGGAAGCTCATTCGCATCAGAGCATCTTCTAATCGTGTGTGGGCAAAACCTACCAACAGAGTTGTTTTTACAAAATGCTCTGACAGTCTTTGTAAAATGCAGTTTTATTGATCTTCACTCTGCTGTAATCCAGGCCCATGTGAAATAACTGCGACCTGACCTCAACTTAAGCCACTCAAACGTATATTGAAGGAGCTCTTCCAGAGAGGCTGAAGCCACAGTTTTCCACTTAAGTGCACATGGACAGCTTTTTAGAGAGCTTAGAGTACGTATCATTGTTTCGTCATCGACAAAGAGCGGCAATTCAAACATGACGTCAACCCGTTTTAACTTGGTTTAAAAAAAAAAAAAAGAACAACCCGTCTATTGGAGATGTTGTGACGGATTCCTGTGCCCTAATCTTGCAAAGTTATGTGTTTGCAGTGTTGCTGGTGGGAGATGAAGGTGTGAAGCAGTGGGAGGGTCACGTCGAGGTTTCTGGAACAATGGCACGTCTGGATTTAAATTTGATCTATGCTTAGTGGAAGGAAAATAAAAAAAATACAGACCTCCCTCGATAGCAGTGATCAATTATTCAGAGTTGGCCTCGGTGCCACTGCTTTTCTCCTCACAGGGGATGTTATGAATGAATATGGTTCACTCCAAGGATAGTTGGTGGTAGAAACAAATTGAAGCTACGTTTGAGCCTGGGTTGAATCGGAAAGTGGGGGAATGCAGATGTTGCTAGAAAGCTAGACTGTCAACTAAAAACCTGAACAGGCCTCGATTTCTTTTGTGTCACGTGTTAGTTCTTAAACATGCCCTTTGAAAAGCTTTTGCAGTTTTGGTTGTTTTATATTCAAGTGTTTTAGATGCAAATCTAGTTTGTTTTGTACCTGTTTTAACAGGTCATGACAGTGTTTGTGTCATGACTTTAAATTTCAGCCACACAAAGCCCCAAAACCTTCAAGACATGAATGTTTAGACAATTTTATTTTGTTCTTATGGGCAAAAGTCACTTGGTTGGATGTCAGATACAAGACTAATCAATCAATATGAATAAGACTGACTGTTGATAGATTCATCTACTCTAGCATAGCTCATCAACCTTACATCGATTTAAAAAATAGACCAAATGGCAAAATTTAGGGGGCATTCACACCAGCTCTGTTTAGTCGGCTTTAATTGAACTGCAATTCATTTGTCTAGAAGGTCTGGTTTGTTTGGGGAGGAGTCGAACTTTGATGTGGCCCAAAAGAGTGAACTCCGGTCTGACTGCAAACTCAGTCTCTGTTCGGTTGAAGTAAACTCTGGTGTGGTTAGAATGCACACATAAACGCCAAGAAGATCAGAAACCGCTCCAAAAGCAGGAAGCGGACTAAAGCACAAGGCATTCTGGGTAAATACAACCAACTCAAAAGTGTGTCTAGCATGAGCAGGAGAAATGGTTTGTGATTTTTTTACCAAAGAGAAATCCTACAACCGCTAAAATCTGCTGTTTACATTTTGTGAAGAAGGAAGTTTCAGTCAGGGTCTAGTTCAGACGTTTTCGTGTCGTTTCCTTCACTGCTTCTTGGTTTCAGCGTCCCCAAAGTGAAGAGTGGAAGCAGCTTGATGAAAGGGTTTGGTTTTGTTTGACGCAGTACAGTGTGCAAGTGAACCGCACCAGCTGAGAATGTAACAAATGCTGCCATTTTTGTCCCCAGATGAACCAAGTCAAAAATGGAACCATTATCTAAACCCATTATCTAAAAGCACCTAATTCATGGTTCAGTATTTGCAGATTTTCTGTGGAACGTAATTCTTAATTATCCACAAAAAAAAAAAAAAAATTTGCTCTATTTGTGGATCTTTTTGTAAAGCATATCCAAAAATATTCAAAAGAAAATCCTGTTTGTGAAGCTAAAATGCTTAACCGCTATAATACTGACGTTTGTAAGACAGCCAAGCTAGGAGTGACATTCGTTTTCTCTGATCTTAACTGTGCGAAAATGAGGAAGTCTGTAGATATTAGCTTCTGTGGTATTGCTGAGACCGTTTCCACTGTGCACATGAAGGTATATTTAGCGTTTGAACTGTTAAAACAGGCAGTTTTAATTTTTAGAGGAGGTCTCAAACATTGGCCAATATTAGCAATTCGTAGGAGGCAAAGATCACAAATTACTCAGGGATCAGCTTCTACTCAACGGGCTCTGATAAGAAGCAGTGCATCATCTAGCAAAAGGACTTTGGTGCCAGAAGTTAAATAAAAAGAACGGACAGGAATTATCACCAGAGCACTATGTACACAGTAGCTGCCACCGTTTCCACAACGACTGGCACGTTTGAGCGTTGCTCAAAATTTAAAACGTCAATTATATCTGTAATGATTGGGTTAATGTATGAAATTCATACTATAGTACATTCTTTTTCTACATTTTTACAAGTGACTCATTGCCATCAGTTCATGACAAGCTTAGCATAAAAATGACCGTTCCCTGGCAACGCCCCCCCCTCCTCTTCCCATTGATCAGACTCGGCCGGCTTATCGGCAACAACAATAAACTCACGGATTCTCAATGGAGACAAATTGGGTGATTATCGCTGCGGTGTACAAAAGACGTTCATGGCAGGGTAATATATCACCGCTCGAATCAGGGAAATTTACCCATTCAGCTTTTCTCTGCTTTCAAACCCAAGGTGCTCATCAATAGTGCCGTTCACTCTTGCAAACGAGAAAATCACATGTAACCAATCAGGCAGGGATTAAATGTATATTTGACTATGTTTAAGTTGTTACAAATTAAAGAAAGAGCTCTTCAGGAAGTTTTACTAGAGTAATTAACATGAAAATGAGTGATGTTCTATAAAAGACGCTTGAAGCCAGTGATCTAATTCCTTGTTGTTAGGCACTCAGAGTGTAAAACTCTTATCGTTGTCACCGTGGGCTTTTGCTTGATTTGCAAGAACCGACACCGATAAAAGAAGAACAGCAGCGTCGGTGATATGTTCTTCCCCCCTCGGCTGCTCGAAGCGAGAGGTTGTGTGTGTTTTGGTTTGGAAGCTGTCGAATGCCTTCGGGCGGGGCGGCAGCGCGCCTGGATATTAGCTTTAATTGGGAAGCGGTGACCTTTTTCCGCCAGAGAAAACACACACAGTAGCTGTAAAACGCACATTAGGAGTCAGAGCCGTGTCGTGTGGCGCCGGGACAGGCGCTCATTCGCAGTGTTACGATTCAACAAAGAAATTAATTAAGAGGACAGACACTGCTGTGTGCCTAATTTATGATTCATGTTTATGCAGAAAAAGGGCAAATTCCCCCCCTACCCCCACCATCACTCTTGAGCTGCGGTGATCTTCTGTGAGTTTCTCCCTTTAGCATCTAACCTCACTTTCTCTTTATGTCACTGTGTATTATACAATCCCGTCTCATTATGTCCCTTGACTGTACGGCTTCCTGTATTGTTAATGCTTCTGCGCCATTCAGACACTGACATTTGAATATAAGCTGAAACTGACTGACTGCAATTTAGAGAAATTTATTAGCTCAGCATCGGAGTCAGTTGATTTTAACATTTATTTGTTACATAATGACCATTTGGACCTTGGAGGACAGACAAACGGAAGTCAAGTCAACATAAAATTCAAAGGGAAATTAAGCATCATCCAGGTATCTTCAAAGAAGATGGTGAAGCTAGCTGCTACTAGCTAGCTATCACTGGATTGTGAAAAAGCTGCAGACAGCTAACTAGTAGCTGTCATTATCTGTGGACTAAAATACAACTAAATTAAATTACACAAAGCAATTTGTTAAAATATAAGGTAAATACATTGCTAACGCCTAGTAACTGTAGTTAGCTTAGCAGTTGAGATCATCAATTAGCAGCTCCTAGCTTACAACTGGAAAATGGTTGATGTTGTTTCCATCCATCCATCTAAAGCTACTTAGGTCCACATTGACAGTGGTGCCTCAAGATCAAAGTTTGTATTGAAGTTCATTTGTTTGTACTGTTTTGCTTCAGGAGATCCAGCATAGCATTTAATTATAAAAAATTGAAAGAAAATACTTTTCTTTTAGCTTTTTTTTTTTTTTTTTTTTTAATAAACCAATTTCTATGCAATTAATACTAATAATAACTAATTAGAATTTTAATGCTTGCTAGCAAATCGGAAAATAAAAGTATGCAAACAGTAACAAGACACTAATTTGTAGACATGTAAACTGTGGAAATAAAAGAAAAGAACAAAACACAGGGACCATGGCGAGTACTTGAATGTGTCTATGAGCTTAACAGTTATGTAACACAGTAATATGCTACTGTACACACAATATATTCCACACTATTCCCTCTCCATTTGTCCAACAGCTTTTACAATAAGCCCTACAAAAAAAGTTACATATGAGAAACTTACTTGTACTTATGCCAGCTCACTCAAACGCATTATTTACAGCATTTGCATAGTCATTATAGTAAATGGCGGCGTTGTAATCATGCATTGTTTGCCAACTACGTTTACAACAATACAGACAGACAGACTTCATTATGATTTAAATGCTGTGAATTAAATTAAGCAAATGTGTTTGCTAGACCAAACTGATTTTGAAAATGAATGGTAAAAGAAAGAGCAGCAGCGTTCAGTTAGCACTGCGCTACGCTGCGCTTCTCAGCCAGCAGCAAACATATGCTTCTGGTAATTGGCAACAGGAAAGACGAAGAACACAGTGACGGACTGCAACATACATGTTCTGCTTGTTATATTCAGCGTGATATATTATTTTATATCAAGCTGAAGGTGGCTAGAAATGTAGCTCAAGCAGAGTCAGACCACAAAAACAGTAATCTTGCAATTTGTAGCTAATGTCGTCCACCACAGATAAAAAAAAAAAAACACGGCCTTAACAGACTATCAAGATCAAGGTTCTAGCAGCGTATCAGCATTTTTTACGTTCTGTAAAAGGAAACCTTCATCAACTATTATCATATACCATTACTTTATCAGATTAGTTCCCTTTCCTGCATCTGTGCCAAACATGTTCATTCGGAATTAAATCAAGAGTAAAAAAAAATTTGGTCCATCTATTCACCCTAATCTAAAAAATCAGTTTCTAGACAAAACCGCTAGAGACTCATAGCTGTATGTTTCTCAGATCATTTAAAACATTTTAAAATCAATGATGCCCTACTCTGTGTTGGTCTGTAACATAACATCTCAAGAATACGAAGAAGTTTGCTGTTGTGACAGGACCGAAGGTGAAAAAACGACTGGACATGCTTTTCCCCCAAATCATTATAAGACCACTTTTTTTTGGCTTGTCAACTCACTTTACGTTCTCTTACAATGTCCATCCCATGAATAATTTGAAGAAAAAAAAATGTCTGAGGTCCAGCCCTGCATGATAATGAAAGGCTGGTAACTCAAAGCGTCCTTATTTAAAAATCAGGCTGTTTTTCCTGCGCGCCTCTGTTCGTATTTCACAGGTACAGTCACCGACTTTAGAATTAGGTTTATTCATCTGGTGCCCATTAAGACCACCGATGGATAAAATAGCATGAGAAAAGAAGCGAAGGTAAAACTGAGCATTGCTCTGACCTGATTCCTGGGAGTCTTTCTGCTGGCAAAGAGAAGCATCATGACAGCCACAGCCAGAGGTTAAAGCACCAATTAGCTACCGTTAATGGAGCCTCATTAGTTTCTGTTAAGTTACTTTGCCTCTCTCACTCGCCGTCTTCCACTTTCTCTCTTCACACTTCTCCATCGGTGCCCAGCTGTAAATCCTGCACGACCTCACAAAGGAGCAAAGGCACATAACGCATATGGTAGGGAAGCGACTGCGTCAGCGCCACAAGTGTTAATGCTGCTCCCTGCTGCTTTATCCGAATAAGCTGATGAAAGTTCAGGATACGGTCACTTTGACTCGCCTGAGCTACTTGCAATCACTTTGTTAAAGACTAAAACTCAGACTTACACGCCTGCGATAGCATGACAAGTGAAAAAGTGTGTCTTGTATTTAGCACCGGGGACACTTCTGCTAATCTGCTAACAGCGGAACTAATTTTTTCTCTAGTGCTTTTATCAACATTGACAACATTTAGCGCACTTAGCTTACCCTGAATTAAATTTTCAAAATTAATTCTAGATTGTTAATTTACCCATTTTGTGAACGTCCAGTTGAAAAAAAAAGTTCATTTATATTCCATGCTCTTATTTTGAATTGTTTGAAGACTTTTGGGGTTTTGTTTCCTCTCCTTACATTCACTCTCAATTTCTAAAATAACTATTTTAAACAAGAAACATACAAGAATAAAATAAAACATGGTCAGTGGAGAACAATCTACAAAATAAAAGTAATATTCAGGAGCCTAATAGAACATGTAAATTATGCCGAAATCAAACTGATGCTCAAGGATTGTAGTCTTTCAAGGGTGGATATGAGTTGAATTGAAGTTAGCACACTAGCATTAGCTTAAGCTAAATACAGTGTTGGTGTAGCGCTTTGGCATTAGTGGAACTAATGTTGTGAGCAACACTAAACCCAACTTTGTCCCGCTTTATTTCCACACCTCTAAATCTATTCCAAACTGCCCATTTGTAAAATCGGAACGTTTTTCCCCGTTGGCTCCCCGCGTACACACAGGAATGGCGTTTTAGGGCTTTTTAAAAAATTTTTTCCAAATTGACAATTTTGCTTTTTTGGCATTCAGACATCAAAAACACTGCAATATATGCCCAGCTCCAAACCTCGCCTATAAACCCAACCTTCTCACAGATTACGACAACAGTAGCAGATGTTGTTGTTCTGCTTAGAATTTTGTTAGTTTTAGAATCCAATGTGACGGAGGAGAATCTCGACTTCATAGCCATTCCACACAAAAGACTCCACTCCCTCTTTGCTGTTAGCCAATTGTTGTTTTTTTTAGTTACCTCTAACCTCGGCTTTAAGCTGAGTGCCATTTAATAGTTACTCCCGCTCTTGGTGTTTTCATGTGAACTAAAACATGCCAGTAAATGAGCCCGTACAGATGCGTGTTTTATTAATATTTACTGATACTCACTGGACAGTGGAGAAAATGGTAAAACAACTGCCCAACAATATAGACACTTTTGGTTTTTTAGTCATCAGTAACTGAAATTTATCGTGACAACAATAAATAAAAATTCTTGTTATGGTAAGACATTTATCACAACAAATAAGCAATACAATAAAGCCCCATCCCTATTACAAATCTTTAGAAAAATATGTAAATTGTTCTGTACAATCTTCAAGCGGTATGAATACTTTAGTAGTTTTTACAGCAAACAAACTCTGCCAATGCCCTCCAAAAAAAAAAAAAAAACTGGATTATTAAGTGTAACTGGTTCCTAAACAGCTACAAATACTTTTTTATTTGGTAATATTGCCAAACCTTTAAATCTGGGGGATAAAGATGTAACTATTGGCAAATAAAAAAAAAAACAACAAGAAGTGAGTTCAGTAGACTGATTCATTGGATGTTCAACAGCTCTCGAGTCAAAACAAATGCACCATAAGGAAATACAGAACTTCCCTCTACCTGCAATAATGAGCTCCCATTTATCTTTTTCCGGCGCCCTGCATTGTCCTTTAACATTTTGCTTTGGCACCGCTATCAAAGAGCTGCAGGAAGTTATCAAAGCAGGGTCTCCTCTCGTTGAGACGGAGCCAGCGAGTAAGAATGTGGAGCTGTACAAAAAGACGGAATACAGAATTATAAAGTGAGAACACTGCTGGGACTTCTGAGGTCAAGCACATTTTCTGTAATTGGAGTCCTATAAAGCTAAAGCGAGTTAAATGTAAGGCAGTGGTTACAGCCCACCACCCCAGCGTGGCGGCTCCGCAGGATCACAGGGGGTAAAAAAAAAAAAATTCATAAAAAATAGAAAAAAAAAAAAAGACAGGGTGGGTTGGGGTAGATGATGATAAAATGCAAAGTAGCGTCCAAGAACTTTGTTCTGCAGAGTGCAGGCATTGCGCACACAAACCCGAGCCTCACACACATAAACCAACATCATTAAATCGACCCCCCACTTGCGTTCCTCAAACTTGGAAAGGTTTGGAGCAGAGGGAGAGTCGGAGAGATGCACGGTGATTAACATAGCGGTCGGCATGTAGGATTCACTTGGAGACAGACAAACACTTTATTACATGTAACATCCATGATCTGTAAAACCACCTTCCTGGTAATCTTACTTCCCATGACAGTGGTGTGTCTTACTAAAGTGTGATAATGGGGCAGAAACCGGTTAGAAGGCAAACCACCACGACCGTTTTATTATGAGCTGCAGGAAGGATTCCGCTGACTAGTGCGAGGGTGGGACCAAATTATTAATAAAAAAATCCAACTGGATACCTTTTATCTCTGTTGGTAGATCAGCTGAACACAACCAATCATGATGCAAATGATCCATTTTCTCAGCTTTTAAGACTTAATGTCATTGGTTGGTTTTTCTCCCATTCCCAGTAAAACTTTATATAACCTTGTACCATATTGACATTTTTGTGGTTCATTTTTGCTTCTAGTAACAATCTGATGGGATGCAGGAACATGAACTTGTGTTCAAGTTGTTTAAAATACAACAGTCTGATGGTTTAATTACTCAAATGACATTTAAAAAAAACCAATAATTATTTGGTGTAGAGCAAATATGTCCATGCAGTGACTTGGCAGCAAAAATGGTTTTTGACTTGAAAATGTTACTTAATTTGACTATATATATATGACATCTGATTAAAATGCCAAAAATTAATTACACACACTGCAATTTTAATCCAGTCCCACCACCAATTAGAAGGCGCACAGTCAAAGGAAGAATTATCTATAATTTTTATTTCCATGGCAAAACTAATTGAAAGCAGAGAGTTTTCTAAAACATACAAACAGAGATTTGGATAATCAGAAAATACCACTTTTTAAAAGTGTTCAAGGTTGTTGCACATGCTTTGTTTCCTGGGGTTAAAAAATTTCTGCCCCCCCCCCCCCCCCGACTATCCACGAGCTTTTATTTTTGTTAGTTTCCATTGATTCGACATGTACTGTACAAAGATAATCGTGGAAATAAAACGTGCTGTGAAGCTCTGTTTTCTTCCTGGGAAGGATGAAATCTGCTCCCTGACAAGCAGATCGTAATGAATGTGGCTAAGTACCATAAAGGCGATGACAGACGTGACAAACTTGTGCCGAGTTGAAAGTGACAGCGGCACATTTGGTTGCCATCAGATTAATTGAAAGGGGTGCCGCTGAAAGGGTGCTTATGACTTGCCCTCATAATTACACTGAGTGCGGCTTATGAAATTAAAGTTGGTTCACTTTTGCCTCCTGTGTAGACGCTCTGGGATAAGACCGTCTAGCTGAAGTATTCACAAGACGAATTTTATCATGCTTTGTCACAATAACGCTGCAAATTTTTATGGACTTTACTGGGATGTTATGTGTTGGACATAAATGTGAAGGCCTTTTTTTTATTATTTAAAACCGTTCCACTGTAGACTTTGTACATGAAAAGTTACTGTTTACAATTCATTTCTTCCTACGTGTACCGTCGTATTAAAAAACATGTTTTATGGATGGAAATGTGAGAAAATGAAAGGGATTTTATGAAACATCAAGACCTGTCACAACATTTATGATAAACTAATGTAATAATTATTGAATAGGGAATAAAAATCATTCGAAAAGTTGATGTTTCTTTACATATTTGTCCGCATATTTACAAAAATATGCGGACAAAGATGCTAATTCAGAACAGAAAGAGCAGATAGTGCAGGGCATTCTGGGTAAGTAAAAAGAAAATACACACACGCGTGTCTAGTGGTAGCAGGATAAATAATTTCTGGACTTTTACCAAGGACAAAAGAGAAATCCTACAAACGCTAAAATCCCACACCACTTCATTTTTGTTATACTTTGTGAAAATGGAAGTTGAGCTCAATGTCTTCTTCTAAGGTTTTTATGTATTTCCCTTCAGTGGTTCTGGGTGCAGCGCCACCACTGGTGACGGGGTGAATAGTTTTTTCAGAGGTTTCGGTTCATTTGACACAGAGAGGAGCGAAAGCGAACCACATCGGCCGGAATGAATGAATGAATGAACATACTTTATTAATCACAGAGAAATTCACAAATGTTGCAATTTTGGTTCCTAATGAAACCAAATGTACTTGACTATCAGGTGTGAAAACAACCTAAGGTCATGTGTATGCAGACGTTGTATGCAAAATGATTGACTTAAACATTATGACGTTTTTGCGCTTCAGTCTATGAAACAGTTTGATTATATTCAAATATTAAACAATTCAAACTTTTGTGCAAAAGAATGGTCTACACCAAATCCGAGCAATTATCTTGATATGTTTTATGGTATCATAGCATAATTAGCATCAATATTATCATTATTATTATTAACAGAGCTACTATTAATAATTCTGTGGCGATATTGTAAGCACATTGAATGTCCTAAATTAAAGAATCTAAGTTTATAGTGACGGCACATTGCTCCAATACTAATAAGTGGAGGGTTTTAATACATTCATACTTCTACCCGTTCCTTTGAACATTTATCATTTATAGTATTACTGTCAGTTTATCTGTGACATTCAATGCACATCAAAGTACGAACAATGAATATTCCTCTTTTCTGTATGTGGATATTTTTCTTTAAAAAAATATATATAAATAAATGTGGAGTTGCATTTTTCTCATTAACCAAATAACAGTTCCCAATTAAATTACAGCAGGATTTAAAATGAAACCTAACGGGGCAGCACATTTCCACAAAACAATCTTTAGAAACCCGTTCGCCGACGTCTTAATTGAAAAGGGGCATCTGGGATCTACCGTCGCCGTTCACATGCCGCTGAACACAAGATTAGACGCCCCGCTCCTGGGTTTTCCCACTTTACTGCCTTTACTGATCAGACAACAAAAGCAGTAATTAAGAGTCTGCAAACATGAATACTGTCTGCTGTTTGCGCAGGCCCGCCGACCATGAAATGAGCCCTAAAGAAGCCATCAGTGTTCCCAGCTTGAAAAGCGTCTTTAACCGAATTTGGAAGTTGCTAATAAATGCTAATTGATCGCGATCCCGTCTTGGCGAGTGTCGACGAGGAGCCTTTATGTTCCTTCCAGACATATTTCGAAAGGGAGTGGGAGTGTTTTAAAAATCTGTGTCGCATGTGTAAGTAAGATTTATCTGGTGCCTTCACAGTGGAATAAACAACGGCGCAGGGCGCACCAGTAGGTCTCTGCTTGAGAAAGATTGTTTTGCAGCACAGAAAAACAAATTCTTGGCTGAATATCAAAGGGGGAGCAGCACGCCGCGGAGCTGTGAACTGGTGGGAGTTGTTGCAGAGTTTGCGTGGGCGTCCGGCTGCGTCCCAGCGAGGATTGAAGTCTGGACACAGGCGGCGAAGCGTTTATTATGCCGCACAATCCCTCGGTGGCAGGGACAGGCTTTCCTTCTCTGTCTACGTGACACTTCGTGATCTTCACTTAGTGTCAACTTACAGCTATATAAGCTGGACCCCCGTGGTTCTCTAAACGTCATTTACTTTCTGTGACTTTACAGCCTTCTCTGTAGAAGCAGGACTGAAATCCAACATAAATCACAATAAAAAGTGAAAATAAAAGATATAAAAACAAAGTTTTGGGTTTGAGAAAAGTCACCACTTCTGTCTGATACTTTTCCGGTTCGACACAATGCGGTTAAGCAGTTTGTTTAAAACCCAATCAGATCTGTGCAGTACGGCTGTCTACGACACAGAGCTGCAAGTTAGAACCAAATCTGTACATCAGTTTTAAATTCACTCTAAAACAAATCCCAGATTTAAAGAAATTCCTTAATAGATGAGAAACTATGTCATGAGCTGCATTTCAATTACACATTTTGTCAGTATTCTGCTAATGTAGAAAAAACACAATTCAGTGATTGTAGTGTTTCCAATAAAAAAAAAAAGAACGCAATTATAATCACATGCGAATAAGACTGCTCACGCGCTAGGACATTAAAAAAAAAAAAACAACATACCACGTCATGATCCTCCAACTACTTCCTGTTGTCTTCTTTGTGGTTTGTGAAAGTGGCAACATCCACTTATGAAAAGCTTCATTAAATTGTGCTCAGGGTTGTGCGTATCAGGTGAGGCATTACTTTCCACTGTAGATTTCCTCCATGCTTCACCATCTGCTACAGTTAATCCTGAAAGGTATTCGCACCCCTGACACAATTAGACTTAAAATGAGTCATGGGAGGTGAATGTAAGGAGAGGAAACGGAACTGCTGTGCAATCAACCTTCATCAACTTCAAAATAAGAGCATAAACATAAACGTCTAACCAGTTCAATTCTTCAGACGGTAACAAAAACTTCAATACAGATAGTTGTTGAACTTCATTCAAAACGTGCTGCAACGGCCTTGGACGCGCCTCCACATAGACTCTGAATGTAAGCCAGACGCACCTGACCCTCAAAATGCTTTTGGTGTGAGCACACCAACAGATGTAAAAAAAATATGAAGCGCTAAGCGTTTTCAAAGTAAGCAAAAATGCAAAAGTGTGAAACAATTTGCTCTGCTAAACACAGCAGTGTACGCACAACTGCTGTTTGCATAAGTGTCAAAGTACTGAAGGATATGCAGAATATAAATAGGGACATAACTGTTTTTATATGTCAAATTAGCTAAAAATCAGACTGCTGATGTTACTATGACAGATTTATATAAAGAAGATGTTGAAACGTTTGTTTTGGCTGTACAGCTTTGAGGTTATTTATTTATTTATTTATTTATTTTTTTACACTGATTAGAATTTTATTTTCATGGATCCTAATGCAACTCTTCTTTTTACTTTGGCTTGAAAATAAAAACTTGACAAGAAACACTGTTAAGACTTCAAGCGATGTAAGTCAAAGAGAAACAGATGTGATGAGAAAATGCCATAATATTAAACATTACTTTTAATAACCCACATCTAAATTTAACCCCAACAAAGAACGCATTTTGTCTCACTTCATCACAGGTGAGAAAACATTTCATTTAATTATTTTGTTGTTGTTTTTTGTGTATGTGTATAAATCAGCCATGTAAGGCAATTAGCGCGAATCTGAAACATGTGGGAGCTGGTTGCCCTGAAACTATGGATTTGTGTGGCTGTCAAGGACCAAGTCGTGTTTGATCTGAGAGGTGCAGAGGACCAGAGGCCCGCCTCGCTTTGCCCCATTGTTAGCACTGCCAGTTATCGTCATAGTGCACATTCATCTCCATTCAATATGCTGTCACCGTTCCATCCTTGTTCACACGGCATATCTGTAAGCTCATTACCTCGGCAGGATGCGCACACAAACACACATTCGCACAAAAAAAAAGGAAAAAAAAAAAAAAACTGAAAACCACAAGACCTCGGTGCATCGGCGGATTAAAAAGAAGGGAATCGCGCTCTTGTTCCATTATTAATTTGCTTATTTATTCATAGCATCAATAAAACATGGCAATGAGTCTGCAGACTGACAAGGCGTTACCGAACCAGAGGAGAATCAACAAACTGGGTCTGAGGGAGATCACATTGCTCAGTAATTGCCTGGTGTTTTATTCAAACCACCTGGGTTTGGCATAGCCAGAGATCATGGGAGGCAAAGTGGATCAAGGAGAATTTTGTTAAATTGTGATTTTTGGGCTGCGGCGGCAGAAGCTCCCAGAGAAGGACTGTGGACTGTTGGGTTATTATTCAACCTTTCACAGCAGAAGCAGGACAGCGTTTCCTCTGGGTCGATTAATAACTGTGACTAGGTTTTGCTGAAATTCTTTTGATTTATCCATTTAATCCAGTGAAAGGCAAACCCAATTAGGAAGTTCATCCGTCTGTCCTTTCACTGCACCGTCTTAATCCCAGTCAGGGTCTTTGGGGAGCGTTGGGTCTTATTCCAGTCACCATTTCAACATTTAACTGTGAAGTAACAACGATGACAACCAGAGACACAGAGTAGCATTTCAGACAACTTAGGCCAAGCTAGCATACGTACTTTTTTGCGAAATTTTTGCCTTTCCATTAGCCTTTACCATACTTTAAAGTGTGCATAAAAAGATGTTGATGGAAATAAGGATTTTGTTGCCGGTTTTCCCCAAATGTTGGGATTTTGCTGAAACTTTCAGCAACTAATTGAAATTGACAAAGTTATTTTGAATTTTGCAGTTTCCACTAACCTTTTCAAGTGCGCTACTTCAAAACGCATACAGAAAATGTTGATGGAAACATCCCTATTGTAAGTGATTTTCCCCCAGACGGTTGAGATTTTTGTGAAGCCTCTGGCAAATACACTAATCAGCATTCAAAACACATCATTCACAAATAATAAAGTCTGACATGTTTTCAATAATTGACAATTAAAAGTGTGCTTGAGTTTCTGAACAATTTACGGATCAACACGAGTATTTTTCCCATGAAGTAAACATGCTTCCTGGTACAAGAAACCGAAAAGAGATCTAAGATGACGCTGAAGAAGCTGCGCAACTCAGGTGGGAGAAGCTATTGACCGAAAAATGATTAGTTATGCACGTAATAAAAATGTGACCCTATACTGGGAGAAAATCAATGCTTTTGGTAAAGCAGTGCCAAATCAGATGAGACCACAGCTGAACTTTTTTGTCGACGTCTTTTGATTTGAAGGCTTAAAATGATTCGCTGAAAGAAAGGGCAAATCATCTTTTGTTTGATCTATTTCAAAGTTTAATGTGTGACATACATCAGCTGACTGACACGCGTCTCCAACTATGAGAAGTGGATATGAAAATGACATTCCACCTCGTTGCCTGCAGGCAGGCTGATGCAAGCCTTGCTGAGTCAAAGGCAGTGTTTCACTTTTTCTAAAAAAAAAAAAAATGTGCTTTTACTTTAGAGTAACAGAAGTGCTGTGTTTTATATATTGGTCATACAGTTCTGTCTTTGAAGTAGAAACACCAACTTATCTGAGTTGGCGCCGACATGACGACCTTCATAGAGACCGCTTAAACAGATAAAACGTTGAGAAACGTGTTAAAGTGTAGATTGAAACATTGTCCATTCTGCTCAGTCCTACTTGTTACATTGAAACTCGGCTATTTTTTGAGGGAGGTTCGACATCTGTTCTGATGCTGCTTCATTAAACTCCAAATATAAGCTGAAGAACCGGTGCGTTGGCTTGGGTGGTTTATGTAGCGATTTCTGACAACGTGTGGCCGGCTGGTCTGTGAATCTAAGGTGCAAACACAAAGAGACCACCTCTGTGTGGTGAATACTTGACACGCATCAGTTCTTGCCATTTATATACATTGGACTTGTCACGCTAAACACAGAACAGACTTAGCCTAGGGTAGTTCTGTCACTCATGGCTACAGCTAATAAAATGGAAAAGGTGTCCTTTCTTGTGTTGAGCCTAGTGGGATGGAGATGTCTGACAAACATATAGTTTTAAGCGTAATTTACTTAATAACTCAATTTTCTACTCCTCGTCCTTCTAAATTGCAGGACTGTCAGAAATGTACCTCTGTCTCCAAGTCTAAGGTTTTTGGTGCACCGAGAATAGCAAAGTGCAAGTATATCGTTTTGTATAGTGGATGTAGAATAAAGTAATGACATTAGCTATGTTTCTACCAAAGTGCAAATTTTGAGCAAATTTTTAAAGTGTGACAAAAGAGAGAGAGAAAATAAGAAAATCCATCTACTGGTTTGGAGCGAACCAACCAATCTACGCAAAGAGGAATTTTGTCTGATGTTGACACTACATATGGTAGTAAAAAAAAAAAAAGATGTAGAGGTTGAAAGCTAGCATAGACCACACATCTCAAAAATGGAGAGAGTCCACCCCCTCAACAGAGTATGGACATTTGCTGACTTTTGTGCCACTGGTGAGGCATCCCAGTGGATGGGAGAGGTCACTACGCATTAGCTCTTTTTTGAAAAAGCCAAAAACTCTCTATAGCTAGCATAAAAACCTTTTCATTAAATTGGACGTTTTTTGAATGTTGCCTTTTCTGATGCAGTGCTACTAAATGTGCATTAATGGAAATACGGCTATTGTAATCTGTGCTACCCATAAGTAGGGATTTTTGTGAAACCTTTGGCAAATAAATGAATTAGCATTAGCATCAAATCATATTGATGTGTTGGGATTACGGAATCACTGATTGTAAATAAAAGCAACTGTGGATATAGAGCATGACAAGAATTGTTTTAGATGACTTTTCAGCTTTAAAATGAAAATAACCACAGTATTCTTTTATACCCTCTTTTCTGTGGTAGAGGACTAGGGCCAATCAGAATTCTGAGTTTTGATCGCAGAACTCGGAGGAGAAAAAATGTAAGATTCTGAAAAAAGTCATAATTGTGAATTTAGTCACAATTCTAAAAAAAAGTCACAAGTATGTGATAAAAGTCAAAACTTTAAAAATAAAAAAAAACAAAGCTAGAATTTTGAAATTCTAAACCCAAAATCTGGATCTCAGAATATTAAAGTCTAAACTTTTCTGAGAAAAAAAAAAAGACAAAACTCTGAGACTGAACTCAGAAAAAGGAATCAGAATTATAAGAAAAAAGTCACAATTCTGGAAAAAATAAAAAAAAAGGAGGTCAGAATACCTTTATTTCAGTGGCCCCAATCCTCTTGGGGCCTCTGCTGATCTCTTTCAGCAACAGTACTTTGTATTTGTGAACCATATAAAATCCCTGTAAGATACACATAAGTTCATGGCTTTAATATAAAAAAAACAAAAGTGGAAAAGTTGAAAGAGGTCTGAATACTTGCGTGAGCGGAAAACCTCGGAAAACAGGGGGACAAGTGTAAGTTCCTTATTAAAGCATTCCCACAGAAACACATTCAACCACAAAAGAGATACTAACATGCTTGCTGACAGATTCAGTTTATCTTCTTTTCCTGCTCCTGCCAACGCCCCCCTCCCTCCACACCCTCCCTACACGCACACTCACGCTTACGAATCACTACTCCTCTGCTGTTTATCATCTGATTCAATTAAAGCAGGCGAGGCGAAGGGGATCGGAGCCCGCGGGACTGCGTTTTAGCGGTGGCGAAAAACAAACGAGCCGAGGCTCAGCCGCTGACATTTAAACGAGAGTAATGAGGCCGCTTGTCTTCGCCGTTTCCCTGCCAGCCGCAGAACTCTCCGGCCACAGCTCTATCGTAGAACTTTGTCTTTCCAACTTTCATTTTTCCGTCATTGCTCGCTCTCTCTCGCCATCACTCTCTCTCAGGTCAATCTCAAGACGGCAGCTGTAGCATAAATTCTTGCTTCCCTCCCTCTCTCCTCGCCGCGTTTCGACGTTTATTCCTCCCTCATCACGTCGTTCATCATCTCTCAATCCCGCCAGAGGAAATGCGGTGCGCTTTGTGTGTTTTTCGCAGATCTCAGGCGTAGAGGCCGTTGGAGCCTGGAGTTTGTGCAGAATTCTCCTTAAACGCCATGAGTCACCGGCTCCTGTTTATTCTGCAGTTGGGAAAACCGCGGATGTATTGGAATGCAGATGGGGGGATTTTTAGAGGACTTGGGCAAGGAGGACCGTCCTAAACTTTTCAATTTGTAATGTTTTATAAGGCAGAACAGGATACAGGAAGTGTTTCCACACTAATGGCAGCAGGGCGGACCGGATCTCCTCGGCTTACAGGCCACGGAGAGCCACCGACAAAGGGTGAAGGAGGTCAAAAATCACTGTTTTTTTTTTCTTTTCCGTTTTGAAATCGTTCAATCATTTCTCAACTTAGGCCGACATTTAGAGGAGGATGGCCCAACAGAACGTCGCGAGGCCTCATTAGTGGTGTTGGCCAAGACTGCGGTGGTTGCTCGAAAAGTCATGAAAAAAAAAAAAAGGCCATTAACATGAAAGTTGCCGGCAGCGTATACATTCAGACATGAGGAGGTGAAAATGTCACCACACACAGAGACGGTAGAACAGTGATGAAGATGAGTTAGATTAATGCTAATGGTCCACAGAGAGGGGTGTGAAATATATCTCTTCCTGCAAAACTTTGGTGAAAGCTGGCGTGTGTAACTTTTCCAAAATATATATTTTGTGTACATATTTGTAAAATCTGCTACCATGTTATGAAAGTTTATCAGAGACAAAGATATTCGATCCACTTCCTCTGAGAAGAAATGAACTGCCGGAAGCCAAAAACAACCAATCAGAGCCAGAACGAGGGTCTGAGCACTGTCAATCAACCTCATGTAGTCGCTGCTAAGTGCTAAGTGCTAATGGCAGAGAAACAACTTACAGGAAAACCATTTATCCGCTGTCATCAGTCACCAATATTTTTAGATTAAAGTCATTGAGCAGTTATTGAGCCAGCGACCCACAAACTGAAGGTCGACCATCGCCCCGGATGTTTTTGTTTGAAATAAAAACTAAAAAGGCAGCAGACATATTGTTTTAGTCTAATTATCTTGGATACATTTTGTAATAGCCTTAATTTCAGCAGAATCTCAATAGGGACAGCTACTGTGGGACAACAATTTTCAACAATATGTTTCTGTGGTTTAATATCTTTCACAAATTAGCCGGGTTGATACAGCTAAGCTAACTCCAAATGGACGATTTCCAGCTCATACAACAGCATTTAACATCAACAACAACCTGCTGTAAAAATTCACCGTTAAAACTCGCCAACAAGCCATTCACTTTCCTAGATATTTAACATTTTCAGCTTACCTTGTTTTAAACCGCTACATACATTTGGCTAGCCATTAGCTTACACCATACTAACAAATATAGCATATTTACATTTTTAACAAGCTCACTGTGACAAAACAAGTACAGTAGAGCTGGGCGTATCGATTTAAAGATAAATATTATCAATCCCTATGTGAGTATTAGCATCAGATGGACATTAGCGCAGCAATATCAGTACTTTTGTTAGGAGTTTCTCTTCCATATGTTGAGCTAAAGTATATGCAATAATTAATGCCCCAAATATCAAGCAAGAGCTCACATTTTGAATTGGAGAGAATGATTTCATACCTTTGTAATGTTTACAAATATTAATATGGCTGAATATGAAAATAGATTTCTGTCAACTGTTGAGGGAAAAACAGTATTTCTTTACATGGAGATTACAAGACATAAGAATGAACAATTGTGTATAGCAGAAGATAAAAGATAGTTTTATTTTATATCATGTTACTTTGTAGTTGATTTTTTTTAACCTAAAATCTCTGCCCAGATAACCATAATGAATTATGATTGTTATCTCATTGACTAACTGAAGTCAAATTTCCAAATTATCCAATGATAACTTCATATTGGGGGAAAATATTGGTATTTGGAATTGGGATCGGCAATGCCGGCCCTGTATTTACTTTTTATCAAATCGATACCAAAATTCCCAGAATCGCAAACCCCCAAAGTACAGCATATTGTTCCCGTTGACAGATTTTATGAATATAAACCACAATCACTGCAATATCCAAATAAAACTGTCTTTACAGTGAGTTAGATCTATTTTCATTAGGATATTTTGACTCAAAAGCTACTAATCCCAGTTAGTCCATTGATTCTGCCTCACAATCCATAATCTAGGCCAGTCTTTGTTTTTTATTTCAATTTCCAGCATTATTGTAGAATTAACTCTGTTGGTGTGAAAATAAGGACAAGGTATTCATTCATTGAAATCTGCGGAAACCCCAAAGATAGGCTGGGGTTCGCTCTTTAAAGTCTGAATTTCCAAGCAGCTCAAAACAACAGTTGTTTAACGAGTCATTCCAAGAAGTAACTGGATATTGGGGTTTGTTTCAGACTAAGACATGGGACTACCGGCGATATGTTCGGCACTACTTTACATTCAACATTAGCGAATCTAAAACAAATTACATCAAAGCAAAAAGAAAAAGTATCTCCGGCTGACAACTAACAAATCAGAGAGAGAGAGTAAAAGAGTCAGCCTTCAAACGCAACGTCTCGTTCTTCTGGGTTCCCTTTAGAAACATCAGAGGAAGACGAGTGGTTGCGTGTGGAGGGACGGAGCACGCGACAGCCAGCAGCTGTGGGGTAGAAACATGGTGGCGGCGACAGTAGCCCCAGCACCTCGGCTTGTCCCATCGATTTCAGCTCAACGGCAAATTGGACCATTTTTCACACCGTCCTGCAGCGGCCCCACTTGCCTTGTTATTTATTCCTCAATTCAGCAGAGCTGCTTGCGCCGCATGTGTCAGGTCTGGGCGAACAGAGAAACACGCTTTCCGGGAGACATCGACGACTTTAACACAACATAAATATGCTGGTATAATCATTTAAAGGCGTTAGCCAGATACTTGGCCCTCGTGGAAGGACAAAGTCTCCTGCCTTTATCTTTCTGCTTTTGATCTTCTGTCCTTCAGTATGCTCTATAATTACAAATGTTGTACCCGTTCATCTTTTTAGCTTGGTTTGGTAGCTAAAATTTTGATGTCCATCAACAAACTGAATGTAATTTGAGCTAGAGTTAAGCTAGTTTGACTTTTTTTTTTCCATCTATGTGACTTTCAGAAAGATTAAATACTTTTTCCCCCATTGTATATACTGAAATTATTCAGTATATACAATGTACATAGGAAAGTACTTAGGAAAGCAAATAACGGTTTATTTTTTGTATTATTTGACTTTTAAAATATTTGTACTAATAAATCTTTGCCACTTAGGTGACTCATTTTTAAATGAAAGAGTTTTGAAAGCCTCATAACAGCTATGTGTAGGCTGCCTATACTTTAGTTTCCTCATATTTAAATCAGCAAATTCTAAAATGTCAACCAAAGTTTTAAAAACAGCACATATTTCCTCCTTCTGTGGTCAAAGTTAAGCTGCTCCCTGATTCATAAATTACTGGCTGTTGAAATCATTACTCAGAGCTTCTTCCTGGCGTTCTTCCTGCTTGGATCTTGGCTGGGTCGCTTTCCACCTCCTTCAAAACTTTGAGAGTCTGTTTGAAAATGCACCAGGAAAGCTTGCTCTGACAAAACTTTTGTGCATCTGCAGCATCTTCACACTGGCAAGGGAGCTGTAGTTCCAGTTATTTTATTTTTTTTTAACTTACTGCAATTATGGACAGCCATTTCTGTTCCTCGCTTCTTTGGTTCCTTGACTCCAGTTCCACATCACAGAACCCAATTGTGCGACCAAAAGATTAAGAAAAGAAAAGCCCAAGGTATCAGAGTTGAGTATTGAGACCTATATACAATCTTTTACTTCTTGATCTGTTTTAGTTCTTGACATGGATGTTAAGTAGGATTCCACCATATCAAGAAAATATGTAGCCTATTTGCAATTTTATTGCATATAATTGTGACGTATCGATTAAACTGTATCTCTCTAAATATGCTTTCTTTATCATTACACAATGTTCCCACAATGTTAGCATCTCAGCCATTAAAAATATACTTCTGATGTGGACATCAAAGGAAGTTACACACAACTGTACACAATATTGCATTGTTGACTGAATTCAACATTTTGTCCAGCTCTAACGGTAAACCAACCATCTTCTGGGACATACATTGGTTGCTTGACCCAAGCTAACACTCTGACCATAAATATAAATAAATAAAAATATTCGGGGCCTGGTATTTATTTATTTCATACATGTTTTACCTGCATAATTGTCAAGAAACTGTGCAATGAGTTTGTATTTCTGCTCATTTCACAATCTCAGCTTTCAGTGTATTTATTCAACAGGGTTGTTTCGAAGCAACAGATCGGATTGCTCTTTGCCAGCCCCATGGAAAGGACATAGATGCCATGACTGAGTGTGTGTGAACAACTGCATAAACTTCTGTGTAGACAACACCATCCCCAACAGAACAGTGCAATGCTTCCCTAATAATAAACAGTGGATTATTATTGAACACAATTTAGCCAGATTTGTTGAGTATCTTTAGCCAGAGTCTTCTTTAAATTCGCTGTAATATAAAACACTACAGGAGATCTTTCCTGCCCACAACCATCACCATCTGCAATCACTCTGAAGAATTTTGAATTAATACGAGTTACAACAACATTTAATTTCCCTTTTGGATCAATAGGGTATTTTTGAACTTGAATGTGACAAATCTGATGTTATGTTGAATACTGCCTGTGACTGGTCGAGCTTTTAGTACAAAAGTTTCAGGTGCAACCATCACTTGTCATATGTAACCTGAAAGAGCCATTTCTAAGTTTGGGAACTATGACAATGACAGTAGACCTCATGATCTCTGTTCCAAGTGTCATATCCATTAAAATGTTCATGGACACTTCAAGCTTCCTAAAATGGTTTTCAGCAAAGGCAAACACCTCTACATCTCAAACGGTTGTGTTGTAATATTAAGTGGTATACTACTTATATGCAAATTCGTAACTTTTATTTTTACGTTCATTTGTACGTGGTGCCAAACCTAAAATATTAAACTCTAGTCAGTTCCTCTGACCATCGGACAAAAGCCATCTACGGTTTTTGATCAAGCGATTGAAGGTAACGTTCATGTCTGGGTATTGATGATACACGTCCTTCTCAATCTGCATCAACCAAATGAGAGGAATAAAGTTGGAATCTGACAGACATAGCAACCAAGATGCAAAAACTGAATAAAGCCAGAGTTCTTTCTGCCTTTCTTTACACCTCAAGGCACACGCAGAACTGGGAATTCTCTGCATTCTTGCTTTTTTTTTTTTTTTCCATTCCTCTCCATCTTAAACCTGTCAACTTCACCAGCCTCTCTTCACTCTCTGACAGGTCAGCTGCTCAGCACTTTACACCTCTCTAAACCTTCACCTCATCACTTCCCCACTTTCCTTTTGCATGTCTTTGCGTCCTCTCTTCTTCTTTCCCTCCACACCTGAGAGTTCCTACTCTAAAAGTCAAAGAGTAATCTAACAGAAGAACAACAGCCTAAGCCATTGTGACAGTTTTTGTCCCTGTTGTGTGTGAAGTTGGGTGGAGAAATGTCAAACTGCTGAATATGAAGGTGCCTACAAGTAGACAGAGTGTGAATATAATGGATGACTGGCTTCAGACACAGAGTCTGCAAGTTGTCTGACTGTCTACCTCAAAATGTCCCCGTGTGTTGGCCCGCATCACATTCAAAAGTTAGGACTGACCCACAGGTGGACAGCTCAGAAATGTTATTTCAGGTTTCTGTTGTCACATTTCCGATGTGGAATCATGTAATATGAGGATGAGTCACAAACGCTTAGACATTGGGTAGAAAAACAAGATAGAAGATATGATTTATTACCTATTCCATTACGGAAATAGGTTAAAGGTTGGAGACTTTATGGTTCTATGTTAACCACTGGATATTTGATTTTTATGTTAGAGCAACAGTATTGTGTATTTTCCAGCCATTTCATAGCACAATCATGTAGCTATGTTACTTTCACTTGTTACTTTGTATTTTAACGGCTAGAAATTGGGCTGCCGTTTCTTTAAGAAGCTCAGGCTCTTTTTGAAACTCCGCCTTGAGGAAGTCATCACAACGTAACTCGTCTATTATTAATCCTTTAAGAACGTTTTTACCAGCATTTCATTGAGAAGTAGCTCGCATAATGAGCCAAGCAGATGTTCTATAAGGTGTTTGCTAATTGTTGCTGGCTAGTCTGAAGGAGCTGAATGCGAGAGTCGTGGGAGAGGGATGCTCTGTGAGGCAAAAGCTCAGCAGATTGGTAACTGTAGCTCCAAGGAGGAGCTTCATCCTTGAAGGAGGGGCTAGGTCCACTCAGGCGCTTTGCAGAGCTGAATGGTTGCCACGGGAGATTAATGTATTTCTCAAACATGCATTAAAGAATCAAGGCAACACCAGGTGTGTTTTTGATGAGAGAATAGCTCACAAAAGTTGATTTTGCATAATACTGCAGCTTTAATATTACCAAATATCCAAGCTGAAGTCACTATGAAAGGAATCAGTTAGGGGGATTAAATGTGGAATCATCCGTTTTAATGGCCTCACATCGATACAATTCAATTCATTTAATTGTGAGATAGATCTTTAATTAGAAAGATGTTCCTCCCCCCATTTACTCGATGAGGGTCTTGCCTCTTGTTGACAAACACTTTATTAGGAAGCAGAAGATAAGTAGCACCGCAGACCGCTGTGGGTGAGGATGGGAGCTTTTTACGACTACAAAAGCAATAAAAAGGGACCACCTTGCTATAAATTTGCAGAACTAACCTTATTGCACACTGGAGACGGCAATATGCTGTGAATGTGGAGCTCCGCCCGCAGCCCATCTTTTGACTGGTCTCAGGCCACGAGCTCCAAAGGTGGCGAGCCACATCCTTTACAACATCTCTTTTAATTACAGACACCATCAACTTTCTTTAAACATATCAAGCCTTACAGTTTTACTGAGAATGGGGCTTTTAGTACCTTCCTGATTTCCATATTTGTGTTGAGTATTGAATAGGTTCCAGATTTTAGATCTCCTTCACCACATAACTTCGCCTTTCTCCAGACTCCTGCAAACGGTCATCAAGTGGCCTAAACAAATTTCTGAAGTGATCACCAAGAAAGGTGGTCCCACATTTTGACAGTGTGACAATAAGGTAGATGCATTTTTTTTTCTTCTTCTAATAAAACAAAAATAATTCTTCAGGCTTCTGTTACTTCTTGGTGGTCACTGCTACAGCGCTGCTGGTTTTACAGAGAAGGTAGTGTCAACTGTTCAGGTCAGTTTACAGATAGCAAAGTCCACAAACTATTGCTAAATGTTTACAATAAAACATGTGGACACACAGACACGAATGCATTGTATTAAAACTCCCTCTGCTGCCCCCTTTGTGTCGTTTTCATGCGTGTTTGGATGTCTGGGTCCAATTAAAATCCGAGTCTTACAGTACGGCCTTGGCGGACAGATTAATCCACACGCAGCACCACAACCACACACACGCACACACACTTACATAGTTTGTGATGAAATAATAGGCACAGATTTCTCCACATGGAAAACAGATAATCACGCACTAACAAGGGGCATGTGGAGAGTCCACACACACAGATGCACACAACCGCGCGGCCTCGTGCAGGACTAAAGGTCTGAAGAACAAAAATCACGTCCAGTCGCAGGAGCGAAAATAGCATCTGAGCGAACAAAGAGAAGATTAAATTTAAAAAAGGGAAAAAGAAAGAGAAATAGGAATAGATGTGGAAGATTCAGCCTTGATAACCCTTTGTAGTCCCTGCCCGTTGGGTAAAACACATTGAAACGTAATAAACAATGCAAAAAGGACTTTTTTTTTAAATAATTTCAAGAACCACAGTGTTCTTCTGATCTTCTATTACTGAACCTCCTCCTCCTGCTGCAGCTGCTGCACCTTTTCAAAGTGGAGTTGGGTCTAATGTTGCGAATTTAGTCAAGGCGGCACCAAATGTTGGCGGGTTTGTAGACACAGCTGTCATGAAGCTGTCTGCTGCAGGGCTTTCAGGGAGACACGTCGGACTGATGCAACCGCTCTCCAAACTACATTGTCTGAGCACAGGTATATATTTGGAAGTTCCACTGCTTTCTCAGCCACATTCAACACTGATGTAGGAGTTGGAGTTGCGTCTTGTGATCCAGGAGTCCTTCATTGATCCGATGGTTGATTATTGTGAAGGTTACAATCCAGCGGTAAATGAGGAAGATCTAGATCTGGTAACTGCACTATTTTACACTACAAAAGTGTAAAATGTTGGTCTATACATTCTTATGTTCACATGTTCTAGAGTATGAGTAAAATGTAAATGTGGTGCAGTGAAATATTAGAGGTGCAGGGATTTCCTTACTGTACAATGCTATGGTTCCCCAAGCTGCATTAGCTTCTTAGGGACTGTCTTGGCAAAAACAGACAATAAATCAACTTTTGGAATGTTTTTTTTTTTTTTACACTTTTATCCTTTATTCAATAATTATGATATTTATTGCTTTTCTTATTGCATAAGATCGGCCTGATACTTTCTGATTTTAGTTGGCCATGCTATTCTAGCTTCATGAATTTGACTGGCAGTCAATCAGAAAAACAAGCATGACAAATAGCATTTCAATAAATTTCAGCTTGAGTTTTACATTAAAGATTGAAAAACAGATTATAGTCTTTTTTTTTTTTTTTTTTTTTCATTTTCCAGCTTTCTTAGTCTCAGCTACAGTGTCACCAGCTGCACTTCCATTACAAACCTCCTCAAACTGATAATGTTGAAAAAATACAATTTCGCAATTGCAGTGTTTCCATTAAATAAGAAACACAATTAAACATGAATAAGTTTATTAATTAAAAAACACCATCTTCCAACTACTTCCTGTTTTCTTCTTTGTGGTTTCTGACAGTAGCAACATCCGCTTGTTGATCATGTGACTCGTGTGACGAAACGTATTTTCAAAATGTGAAATTGCGTAATTATGTGGTCAATGGAAACACAGCTATTATGCAAATTGGTTCAATTCAACAAACTAAAGAGCTCTGTATATTTATTGTCAAGCAATTATTTGACTGGCTAAACAATGTAAAAACCTAAAGGTTTTATGAATTTTGCCCGGAGTGAGGAGGAGACCCCGGGGAAGACCCAGGACACGCTGGAGAGACTATGTCTCTCGGCTGGCCTGGGAACGCCTTGGGGTTCCTCCTGAGGAGCTGGAAGAAGTGGCTGGGGAGAGGGAAGTCTGGGC
>CAEGAE010050031.1:0-20583 GCA_903067095.1 Girardinus metallicus
ATAAGAGACATCTCAGGTGGAAAATAGTATAAAAATAAAAAAATAAAAACTTGTTTTCAATTCAGAGAGGCTCAAGCTTGAGTGAAGATCGTCTGAAAGCGAGCGAGATGGAGAGGGTTAGACGGGGAAAAGAAGAGAAAAGGAGGGATAGAATGACAAAGAGAAGGAACGAGAGGCAGAGCAAGAGAGATTTGGAGGAGGTTTTAATTGTTTTCCCATGATGCTTTGAGGGGGGCTCAGAGCTCAAAGCGTCGGAGCAGAAAGTTGTTGGAGTGCCTATCGTCCTGGCAACCAAGCCTGACCCAGTCGCACACACGAACACGCAGACGCGCGCATGGATGCGGCTGTTCATTTAGAGTCTGACATCAGCAGGGAGGTATGCAGGGGGGGGGTCCAGGGGGGGGCTTATTCAGATCAGGAGGCTTTAAGTGTTGGAGAAGTGATGATGAGGAGATGATGAAGGAGCAAAAAGGAGGACAACAAAAAGCAAGCGAGGAAATATTTGAGTGAGAAAAGCAAAAAACAAAATCTTATCAAGTATTTTTAGTTCAAATATCTTAGTTCACTTGAAATAAGAGAAAACTAACTTATAAGTAACTTTTCAACAAGAAACAAGAGCTTGTTTTAAATCAATGATTTCTTAATATTGATGAAAAATTATTAGTTCCACTGGCAGATTATTTCACTTATTACAAAACATTTTTCCCATGTTATAAATGAAATAATCTGCCAGTGGAAGTGGTATGTTTTCATTAATACTAAGATTTTATTTACTTAAAACACGAGTGTCCAAATGCGGCCCAGGGCCATTTGTGGCCTTGGACTGATTTTTTTGAGGCCCTGAGCTGCTTCTCCAAAATGAGGCAATTTTGGCCAGCAGGTGCAGATGGAGACTTTTAAATTATAATAAGGATAAAATTATTATGCATATGTAAAGTACAGATATTTGCACCAGAAACTAAACAATACTTTGTTAGATATTCTGCTTTTCCAGTGTATTAAAGGTTAGCATTTAAGAGTTGCTTCTCCAGCAAGATTATCTTATAACTTTGCATTTTTTTGTTATTATTTTTAAACAATCTAGCAATTTTGCAAAGTTTCCGTCTCCCAAGATTTTAAAACTGATTGCTTTTAAAATCCTGGTTATATTCTGATACTTAAAAGTCTAATAAGTAAATTAAATTGTCATTTTTTTCCCTCTTAGTACAGTGTAGGAAGAAGATGACTAATCCTGTAAAAAAGAAAGAGAGAGACTGACGGACGTAGGAAGAAATTTGTGGAAATTGAAACTTCAGTCACTCACATCGTGACAGTACAACAAAGATAACTTCCATTGTAATTTGAAATAGCTGTTATTAGTGCCACGGGAGTAGTAATTTTTTATTCTCATTGTTGGGGGAAAAAAAAAAAAAAAAAAAATCACTATTGTCAGCAAAATCTTATTCTCAGCTGACATTAACTATATAAATGTGGTTGTAGCTACAAGTAAGTAAAAACTGCAGCAAATAAAGTGACTTGCAAAAGTATTTACACCGCTTGAACTTGGAGCCGCATTTGAATGTCGTCAGGGATTTCACGTCATAAACCAACACAAAGTGGACCAAGGAGTGTCCTGCATTTAGCGTCCCAGCTAAACAAAAGCATTCCCACAGTATAATACTGCCACCTCCATGCTTCACAACAAGGATTGTGTTTCCAGACTGATTTGCAGCGCTTGGTTTCTGCCACAGATAATATTTCACAAGCGGGGGGAAAAAAAAAGTTTACATTTTCTGAATCTCAACTGACAAATACACGATTTTATAAATCTATTTTTAGTTTTTGAATGGTCTTCCTGCCTTGTATAAAACAAATATTTTATTGATCCCTTAGGGCTCAATAAGGGGTTAATAAGCTTCTTAAAAAGGGTTAAGATTCTCTCCTTGAAGTTTTGAAGTCTAAAACAACAGTGGAAGCTAACTAAAAAATTAGCTGTGCTGACCCTAAAGCACTAATAACCATTAGTTCCGGTACCGCTATCGCACTACACAAACATGGAAGTTAGCAGATGCTAGTGCTAAAGCTCTATACAACACAAAATTTAGTCCAAGCTAATGCTAAAGCGCTACACCAACACGAAATTTAGCAAAATAGTTTCAAACTCTCAGGTACAATTATAGCGCTAATTGAAATTACATTTGCTCTTGGAGGACTACAACCCTTAACAATATAATTTAAAAATTGTAATTTACGTGTTCTAAAATGCCATCAGATATTATTTTTAAGCTTTTATCTTGTTCTCCATTGCTGGAAATAAAGTTGTTTTTTTTTGGGGGGGGGGGTTAGAAATGGAACTGCTGTGTAAACAGTTTCCACCCCCTTCAAAATAGGAGCATGAATATAAATGTCTACTTGAATTCTTAAAAGTCTATAAAATCTTCAACATAGATATCGAACTTTGCTCTACTTCAAGTTTACAAAACAAGCTAATAAATTACCGCTAGCGCACTGCTTGCTAATTTTGAAAAAGTTTAGCGCACTTAGCTTAGCGCACTAAGCTAAGTGCGTTAAACTGTTTCAAAGTTAGCAAAAGTGCATTCATGTTGGTCTACTACAAACAATTTCAATTACAATCAAATGAAATACATTCAGGCTTAAGTTTTTAATGTGACAACATGTAGCAAAGTTAAAACATATTGGATATTTACGGAGGCCAGCGCTACCGTACAATCAAACAGGATGAAACTTTATTCTGGGCATCTTTTAACACTTTTGGCTTCAGCAGGTCAGCTAAAAACGGACTGTTTTCAAGCATCAAAAATACATTTATAGCTGCTGTTTGTATTACTTTAACATCTTCAATCGTCCATCATGCAGAAAGGTAAAAATGTGGATTAAAAAAAAAGGATTTTTTGATGCATAACTGCTTTGAAAAATATGTGACCAACTACATTCACCTTATAAAACCTTCAGAAAAGGCCTTCACGCGTGATTAGCTGCTTTTACGCTATGTAAAGCTTAAATATGCAAAAAGTTTGAGTCAATATAATTCCAGTGGCGTTTTTCAGAAACCTTCACTTTTAAAGGGCTGAAGGTTTGGCTCAAGTTTTATTTAAGACCATCAAGAGAGCAATTTATGTGGAAACCTCAGCGTATCATCTGGATTTGTAGAATGATGATGCATTTTAAGCTGGTAAATATTCATACTTTTAGCTCTTGTTCTTCCAATCAGTCAATAAATACCAACTAAAAGTTTGTATCGGGTTAGATTGTTCATCTGTCACATTTCAACTAATAAAATACGTTTTATTAGTTGAGCGACAGAGAATATTTTAAGAACTTACACTTCTGCTCTTCACAAACACTTTGTACCAAAAGGACACAGGTTTCTAATCAACACTGATCAAACGACCAATAATTTACCATTAGCAGCTTATTTTACCTAAAACTAAACATTTTACAGTTCAGTCTTGGTAATAATCTGAATGGCATGATGAGTTTAGGAATTTTTTAAAATGAATTATAGGCAAAATTGTTTGAAAACTGTATAATGTCAATGCAAAATCTAAAACCTTAAGTTTTATTGGTCTAGTTTCTAATGCAAATGTCTTAGACAAAACTTACTTTCAAGTAACTTTTCAGAAAGATATATTAGCTTGTTGTAAGAAAATAATTCCTTAATACTGATTTTAAAACTACTAGTACACTTATAAAAAGACATTTTCCAAACATAAAAATTAAATAATCAGAATGTTTTTAATCAGTGTTAAGGAATCCCTGACTTGAAACAAGTTACTATATCTCGCTGAAAAGTTACTTGTAAGTTTCATTTTAAGTGTAGTAACAAATCTGCAATAGAAACTACACAAAAATGCTTTTGTGTTTTTGCAGTGTAAGTTCATAGATTCATACATTTACTTTTAGGAGTATTTTATACTACGCTGTACTTTTTACTTTTACTAAAGTCATTTTATTATAAAGTATCTCTCCTCTTACTTGAGTAAATTTCTGGATTTTCTACCCACTGAATGAAAAACAAACACATTTTAACCCAAAATTCACCAGACACACACCTGCAGTTTGTGTTAAAGTTTTATGAGTTTTTTTATTGAAAGAAACGGATCTGGAAATATTTTCTCACCTGATTGTTATTTTTTGTTACTTAACCCCTTAACCTTCGCCCCCAAAATCACCAAAAACGCCTGAAAAGGTTAAATCAGCTTCTGTTCTTGAACAATTTGGATTAATGCAAAAGCTTGGTCTCTTGTGAAGATGACAAGCTATTTTTTTTTTTTATTGAAAGAAACTCATTTGGAAACATTTAAGTTTTGTTACTCATCTGAAATATTGTCATTTTAGTTCTTAAAATTCCAAAGTTTCCACTTAACTTCATATTTTGGTCTGTCAGATTATGTCATTTTTAAATATTAAGCGATTTATAATTTAATCAGTTACTCAGTACTTGACTCGGCTTTTTACCAAGTACTTTTTTACTCTAATTTCTTGGACGGATACGTTTTATTCTTACTTGTTGAAGTAGTTGTACTCTTAGTTGGGTATAATTTTTAGTTACTCCACTCACATCTGTATATAATTCTGAAAAATATCACAGTCCACCTTAGATTGTTGAAACGCTTAAATCTGTCCTAACCAGTCGCCTATCCTGGCCCAGACTGCTGAAGGTTTGGAAACTTCCTCTTCCTGTTGGAGGAGAATCTCTTGTTTTTGTGGACAAAAAAAAAAGGAGAGAAAGTCTGGCCGTCTGTTTACAGACCTTGATGTTTGCCCTCTTTTCTCCAACGCTCACTCAGCCCAACTTCTCTCCTCGTTTCCCCTCTTCCTTTCTTTCACTCCTTCAATCACCTCTTTTTTTTCCTCAACCTGCTGTCCTTCTGCTCTTTCACTTTCAAGATTTCCTGTCCACTCCTCATCTCTTTTTTTTTTTTTTTTTTGCACCGTTTTCTGTCTCTTCCTCCTCCTCTGCCCACCCATACTGTCTCCGCAGGGAGCCGCTTCACACTGAGAACGAATCAAAAGGCATAGGGGAGAAATATCCTTTCAACACACACACACATACACGCACACACACCAGAGGACTGTGTGGGAATGAACCAAGGGGCCTCGCTCAAATCCCCGTCTCTAGGCAACCAGCAGGGATATGCTGAGGGAATAGCATTAAAGTTGTAGAAAAACACACAAAGAGAGACTCACACACTTTCAGGCTTACTCTCTTTCTCTCGGTATTTGCGAAACCAATCAAAAATGCTGAATGATAGAGAAGAAAAAAAAAAAAAAAGAAGAAGGTGAGCGATGCACGTTGCCAGATTGTGTTTAAAGGAGGCGCCGCTGGATGTGGAGGTGAGCAGCAACACTGGGCGTGTGTTGGGAGAGCGGTGCATGCGTGCAAATTTCATCACAACAAATAGTCACTTGTGCTTATTTTAGATGTGTGTGCGTGCGCGTGCGTGTGTGTGTGTGAAAGGGTGACTGCTTGTCTTTGCTTAAATGTGTGTGTGTGTGTAAGTGTGTATGTGTCTGCTACCTCTGCAGCTGGCCCTCCATCAGCAGATTAATAAGCTTTGTTGCCACGCCGACCGGAACCTACTGACAACCATCCAGGCCCAAAGCACTCTGGGTAACGGTCTGACTGGCCGCAAGCTGGTCCTGTTTTTACAGCTCTGTTTTATCCCACACCATGCCCCTCTGTGTGTGTGTGTGTGTGTGTTTGTGTGATGGTTAATTGCTCTTCTTTTGCCAATGACATCACTGTGACCACAGATGTTTTTTTTTTTGTTTTTTTTTTCCAAGAACGGACACACAACACGAACACGTACATTTAAATAAAAGCTCAGGAAACACTTTCAGGCTTTTGACTCGTGTCTCTGTTCCTGTTTTCAACTTCTCTCTCCATCTTTCCTTCAGCTCTTTTTTTTCCAGGTTAGAATAATTGGGAATATAGTTAGCTAAACTTTTATGGAATAAAAATGTATATATGGAAGTTCAGTCTCAACATCTTTATCACCAACTCTAACTGACGGTGTTTTCACCAGTAGAGTTGGTTCAACTGGGGTCAGAAATCACATTTGTTTTATTTTCAGCTGCTGTGGTTCGTTTTTTCACTGCACTGACTCAAACCAACCAAACTAATTTAAAAACCTGTTCCCCTCCTTGCCTGTGGGGGCACCGCACCAAGGACCACTGAAGGAACCACTGAGCACAACTTCCTTCTTCACGAAATGTAAATAAAAATGGAGTGGTGTCCGATTTTAGCAGTTGTAGGATTTTTCTTTTGTCTCTGGTAAAAGACCACATGTCATTTCTCCCGCTAGCGGTAGGCTAACGTGTAGTCCACTTCCTGCTTTTGAAGTGGTTTCCAGTCCACTTAGTGTTCACATATGCATTCAAACCGTACCAGAGTTCACTTCAACCAAACCAAGACTGAGGTTTGAAATCGGACCAGAGTTTGTTTTTTTTTTGGTTCCAATCAGAATTCGATTCACACCTTCACAAATGAGCCAGAAATAAATAAAATCAATTCCAATTAGTTTGTTCATAGAGTCCCAATTCACAGCTATTGTTGCCTAACAGCACCTACAAAACAAACTGATTCACTTTACAGGAAGAAGTAGGAGTTTGTAATCATTATTCCAATAATATAGACTCAGATTAAATCAAATGCAGTGAATTTTTAGTCAACCTTCCAGATCATTCTGCTTCTGGTCAGCTTTGCATCCCCAGAACCAAACATGGAGAAGCAGAATTCAGCTTCTATGCACCACAAATCTGGAACAAATTTCCAGAAAACTGCAAACAGCCGAAACACAGACTAAAAAAAAAACCTCCTGCTCAGAGTTGCCTTTGATTAAAAAGAGCTGTAACATTGATTAATTTATTTGGTGGTGATTATTCTTGGTGTTGGCATTTGACAAAATTTAATATTTGTTACTTTAGGTTTCATAAAAAAAAAAAAGTACTGTTTTGTTGCTGCTGGGAAACTTGACTTTTTAAACACCAACTAGTAAAACGTTTTCTATAATCCCTCATACTGCTGATGCACATGGCGACAGTGGAACAATTCCCTTTGTGACCAGTTAGGGATTTGAAAAGAGAGAAACAACACAGAAGAATTGGTCTTTTCATAAATAAGCTTTCTGTTAAAGTGAAATTATAACTGGAAAAAGAATGGATGAAGAAAATAATCTGATAGAAAGTAAAGAACTCAGATGAAATCTGTCATTTACAACGAAAAGAGCAAATTAATCTCAGTTGATTTAATCAAGCCCTGCGACAGACTGGTGACCTGTCCAGGGTGAACCCCGCCTCTCACCCGGAACGTAGCTGGAGATAGGCACCAGCAACCCTCCCGACCCCATTAAGGGACGAAGGGTGAACAGAAAATGGATGGATGGATGGATGATTTAATCAATTTGTTTCAAAACTTACTGAATCATCGGTTACAGAATGATGTCTAAATTTCTGCATGTTTCAGTGTAACAAACTGATTCAAATAGGCAAAAAACCACTCAAATTAAAGTTTAGGAAAACCTGGAATTAGCAGCTACAGTTTTCCTAAAAGCATCTGTCACTCACCGGTGACAGATGCTTTCCGAAATGGACTGTGAACCTCATTTAAATGCTGCCGCAAAACGTTTGGACAAAACGTTAAAAGAACAGATGCGTTCCTGTTTGACATAAAATTGTGCACATCAGAATCACAAAAATGAATTTCCTTCATGGAAAAGTGGGAAAAAAAAAAAACTGATGTTACCACTGGTGGAAACGACAACAAAAAAATAACAGAAAGTGGTCGGAAGATGTTGGTTTGTTTTGGTTTTTTTGCACAAATTGGAATTACGGAAATAAATTTTCTTAATCGAAATACGCCAACTTGGAAAAGAACATAAAATAAAATTTTCCACTATGTTGAGGTTTCAGCTGTATTGAAATTAGTGGATTTTGCAATACTGCAATGGAAACACTTTTTTCGCATTACGAGTCACGTGACCAACAACCGGTTGTTACTACTGGTGAAAACGACAAAGACGACGACAGGAAGTGGTTGGAGGAAGGTGTTTTTTAATGATTTATCACATGAACAAACTTGTGTGACTTTAATTGCATTTCTTATTTAATGGAAACACTGTAATAGCAAAATTGTGTGTTTTTACAAGTGGAATATCGACAAAGTTCAGGGGACATTTGTAATGGAAACGCAGCAACTGACCTTAAAATTACGCAACTAAAGTTACTTGATGGAAATAAGCTAACTTAGCAAAAAATTCAATTTTTGGATAAAGTTTTGAGCTAGAAAGAGGTTGTATCGAAATTAGCGTATTTCTTAAAACTTGGACTGGGAGGTTTGGATCTTCAGCAGGTCAATGCCTCCAAACACAAGCAAAGAAACTTTTAAATGGATAAAAAGGAAGACATTAAATATGCTAGAATCATCCAACAATCAAAGTGAAACTATACAGGAAGTAAATAGAAAGGGTAAATAAAAAAGGACCTTTAAGATTTCCTTAAAAAGTTAGAGTTGTTACCAAAATCCGCTATGATTCCCTGTCAATTGCTTTGTTATAATAATATTTAATATAAATTTTCTAGAATGTATATTTCTGGCAAAAAATATTAAAAGCAAAGAGTAAAACAATCTTTTTGGGATTAGGAATATCCTAAACCATCATCTGAAAACTGAGCAACAGTTTTCTAATTATTCTTTGTATGAAGCAACTTTAACTTTCTGTAAACTCTTCTTTTCTCTCATGTTTACGTTCAGACTTTTAAGGTCACTTCTACCTCATTTTATGCCGTTTTTAACTTTTTAGACATACATGTTAATTCCTACAGCAAACTGTTGACTTTTCTAGATTTTTTTCCCTTTGGGCTTTGTGTTTCTGACCTCTGACCTCCCTTGCTGTGGGCCACAAAGTTGATGTTCTCGCTTTTTCAGCTCATTGTGCAGTCATACCCATTGTTAGTCATTGTTGCTGCAGCAGCAGCATGCGGTTTTTTTCTTTTTTTTTTGTTCGCGCCTAAACGAGAGCTGAGGTTACTCAGAGCTGAGAAAGCAACTTAGAGGTCAAGTCCAAGGTAAAATCCAGAGAAATCATTAAACATTGTATTAGAAAAATAAGCTTTCAAAGTGGAGGTAACTTTGTTTTAATGCTAAACTCTCAAAGATCAAAAAAGAAAAAATGTAAATGCCTTGCAGCTTGATACCTCTATCAAAAAGTTTGTGGATTAAGAAATAAATAAATAAAAGTGTGTATTTATAAAGAAAATGACCAAAGTAGTTGACATTGCCCCAAAGCAAATAAAAATAAAAAAAAGTTAATTTTTTATGTCACTAAGAGAAGTTAACATCTTGTGTCTATGTACCTCAGTTTTCTTTACAGAATAGTCTTTTCTTCGTCCCACATTTTATTTCCCGTCAATCACAGTTTTTGTTTTGTGTCAGAAACTGTCACCGCACTCAGCCGTTTCTTCAGCGCTGCATCAGGAGCGCATGAAGTAGCAGTGCCCCCTGGTGGCCGGCCAGCGCTACGGCAGCGGTTGGAAGCAACAACTCTCTAATCAAGGTTTCATCTTTCAATAACTGATTATTTGTAGCTGAAAACGGACTGAGGACTTCCAGCTTTTACAGAAAGGAGAGAAAATGTCTAGAAGTGTCCATTTGGAATTTTAATTCTAAAATAATCCAGGATAAGAAAGAGAAACGCAGAGAAATTTTTTTTTTTTTTTTACATTTGAATAAATGTTGCAGGAGGAAAATTACTTTTGAATTAATATAATTCGTCTTATTATACAGTAATTACACTCATTTAAAACCTCTTCAGTCTGTTTTAATGTCCTGCCAGAAAGCAAACCCACATTAAAGCAACCGCACCGACAGAAAATACCCGACTCCTGTCAAGTCACGAGGCGTTTTTCTGACAGATCATTTCCCTCAGCTCCAAGTTCTGACGGCTTTCCAGTCTTCAATCAGCCTCTCCTCGGGTGGAAAAGTCACGTGAAACCACTGGCAGAGTACTTTTTGTGCTCAGGTGTGATTTAAACACATCCCTGTCGGCACATTTTCACTCCAACTGCGTCATATTTATATGATAATTGTTGGCATTATGGAGCAGAGGTGGAGAAAGAACAGCGCAGAATCAGAGTAAAAGTCGAAAATGACTTGACATTTGGTCCGAGTTAAATTAAGCATGACCAAACGGCGCGGACCTCAGTGAAAGCGACATTGTCTGACCGAGCTCAGTCTGCCTTAATGAAGCTAAAAGAGTCTTAAACAGCTTAACACAGCGTTCAGGTTTCTACCTGTGTAAGGCTATACAGTGAGTGTAATGATGCACAGAGCAATAATGTGTGTGTGGATGTGCACAAAAACTTTACTGTATGCTTGTGTGTGTGTGTGGGTGCGTGTGTGTGTGAGGGGGAAACAGAGACGACATCAGAGTCCATATTAGAGGATAATTACAACTAAAAAAAGAGAGAGTCTGTTCCCATGAAGGATCCTGGAGGATTATCAGCGCTTATTGCTCCTTTACGTTGTCCTTTTTTTTTTTTTTCCTCTGTGCTGTGTGGATGTGAGCCCGATTGTTTAGCCAGCCTTAAATGGCCTCTGCATGGTCTGTTGAACCTGTTTGGAGGTTTCTGCCAATTCAAAACTTGACATTTGGCTTATTTTTCAAAGTTTTTCCAATTGTCAAACAGCCTGATTTAAAAACAGACTGGGACTGTGCAGAACTTGAACTCAAAATATTTCAATTCACAGAAAAATGTTTTCTACACTTTCTCCATCTTTAATCAGAATAACTACAGATATTTGCCTATACTGGGAAAGAAAGGCACCAAATCTTTTTCCCTGACTGTTAAATCAAATAAAACTTTCCTTTTAGTCAGTAAGGGTTAAAGAAAGTATTATTTGCACAATGAAGATTTTTTTTTTTTACGTTTAGCTTGCAATGCCGACATCTAAACGGTTTTGTGTTTGAGCTAAATGGAATTACACTTATTATGCTTCCTTGAAATAGTTATACAATTCATAGGTCCATGGCCTATACAAAACATGTTCATTGCATTTATTTTCACAGAATCATTCTTAGATAATGAGATTTTGAGCTCCGTTGAGAATGAGCCATTTTAGCGCCTCTGTCACTTTAAATCCAAATAAGCTGCTGCTGGCCAAACTCCTCACCCCCCTCCTACTCAACGCTTACACTCGCACGTGAAAATGGCCTTAAACAGATGCGTAACTATGCAACTCACATCTTTGAAAAGCAGAAGTGGAGCCTCCTGCCCAACCAACAAGAATGCAGCAAGTAGTTTCTGGATGGTAAGTCAACAAAAAAAAAAAATCACATGTCTTTTTCAGCAGCCGTTGTACAGCACATACAGCGGTATAACCAGCTGACCAAACGCGCTGGAGCTTAACTGGGGTTGCTAGGTAGCGGGCAGAGTTCCACTGAGGTTGCTAGGTAACGGCCAGAGTTCCCCTGAGGTTGCTAGGTAACGGGCAGAGTTCCGCTGCGGTTGCTAGGTAACGGGCAGAGTTCCGCTGGGGTTAAAAATATAGATGATTTGTTCTTGATCTGGAAAAAGGATTGACCTTAAATTGATACACTATCCTGCCAAAATACTGACTAAACACCTTTCAGGTGTATAAAATCCAGAACCTTCAGTGTTTCTAAAGACATCTGTGGAAGAATAGGTCACTCTCAGGAGTTTGGTGAAGTCCAACATGGCTCCATTACTGAAAAATCAGCTTAGTTTTAAAATTTCTACTGAACTAACAACACCACGGTTTTATAACCGAATGGTGGGTTTTGGGCTAGAAAAAGCTGAAGTGTGTGATTCAAAGAGGTTGCCAGGATCCTGAAGCATCAATGATGAACTTTAACCATCAGATTTGCTCAACTACCAACTGCAGTGCAAAGCATCAATGCAGTGGAGACTAGTGTGTTTCTGTGCTGCCTTGTAATGGATTGGCCAACTATGCAGAGTGAGATTGCAAGTAGGCCTGTCGCAGTAAATCAGTTAATCGCATAGTAAATTAAAACAAGCTCAATAATTACCATCTGCATGGTTTATCATTTTTCTCTTTTCTCTCTTTCCACTAAGACTGGATGACAAATGTCTTCAGTCTGGTAATATTTTTGCTTTGAAGAGATTTCATAATTCATTTTGTCGCTTCAGTTTCATTTTTATTTTTTTTTTGTTTATTTATTTTGGATATTTAAAACGTCTTCCAGTTCCAGTATTAAATGTTCGTTAGAATTTAAAGCGTATTGATCTTTGAAGATGTGTTCATTGCATTATTATGCCATTACTTCTCCTGAAGGCAAAAATACACTGCAAAAACAAAACCTTGTAAAATGTTTTTGGTCTAATTTCCAGTGAAACTATCTTAGTACACTTGAAATAAAACAAAGCTAACTTAACTTTTCAAGTCAATAAATTCTTAACGTTGTGGAAAAAGTACTAGTTCCACTGGCAAATTATTTCACTTCTAAAATGGGGAAAATTTCTTGATTTAAGTCAAATTATCTGCCAATGGAAGAAGTACTTTTTCTGCACTGCAACGGGAAATTACTGACCAAAAAAATCTCCGACAGCTTGCTTAAAAGTTACTTGTAAGCAAGTTTTGTGAAGTCAAGTGCGTACTAAGAAATTTGCAAGGGAAACTAGACCAAAATTACATTGTCAGATTTTGTGTTTTTGCAGTGTATTGCCATTTATCGCAATAACTTCTAGCAGAATTTGTTAAAGTGACGGATGTAAATGTAAACAATAAGAACAACAGCACTTAAAATGAAACATTGTGTGAAATACTTTTCCTCTCTGCTTTAATTTTGAGCTTGCTCGTGTGTTTGCCGATGTTTGGTAGTAATCCGTCAACACGGCGCCCCCTCAGGCAGGGGAATCACTGTAGATAATGAGACAAAGTGCTGTCAGTCTCAGGGAAAGTTCTGGTCTTTTTGCTCCTGTTGGGAAGAGAAAGTGCTGAGATGGCAAGAAATGAAAGAAGGACTTTGTTGTCGTGCACTGTAATTTTCTACGCTGCCAGCCAGAATGTCAAATAAAATCTGGGCTTTAAATTATGCAATTAAGCCGTTTGTTTACCAGAGTGGAAAAAGTGTTTGCAAGAATTGATTTTAAAATCAATTGGGTTAAATGTATCGGAAATAAAATCTTCTCACAATGTTTAGCTGAAATTTTGGATCATTTTCACGTTGAGTTGGGGGCGTGGCCGGCAGGGTGGGCAGAGTACGCAAAAATTTTACTCAGGTAAAAGTAGCACTACTTTAATGTAAGAGACGTGAAAAAAGTATTTGGGAAAAAGTCTCAATTACTGAGAACCTGATCAAATTATCAATCATTTAATACTCAAAAATGACATTTGACGGACCAAAATATAAAGTTAAGTGGACATTTTTGTATTTTAAGGACCAAAATAACAATTATTCATATAGAAAATAACAAAAATCAGGCAAAGGAAAATTTTTCCATTGCCTTGACAGTTTCTGTCAATAAAAAAAAAAACTTATGAAACAGAAACTGCAGGTGTGAGTCTGGTGAATTCTTGGTTAAAACGTGTTTGTTTTTCATTCAGTGGGTAAAGATACGTCATAATATAACTCCTCAAAGTAAAAGTACAAAAGTTTATTATAGTAACAATACTCCTAAAAGGACTTTTCAAGAAAGATACTCAAATAAATGTAATTGAGTAAATGTATCTAGTTACTGCCCAACTCTCTGCAGGAAAGTGATTTTCCTCACAGCAAAAACACAAAATGATAAAGTATTTTTGGTCCAGATTCGACTGTAAACGTCTTCGTGTCTTGGCAGATTATTTCACTTATAACAAGACATTTTCCCGTTTTATGAGTGAAATAATCTGAAACCTTTTCATTATTAAGGAATTATTTACTTAAAATAAGCTCCTGTATCTTGCTGAAAACTTGCTTGTAAGTTAGTTCAAGTGTACCAACGGACAAAAATATTTGGAAATGTTTTGTTTTTGCAGTGTAGAACAGAAAAAAATCAATTATTGTAAAATTAGCTTTTTAGATTTAATACGACGCTTTGTTTTGATTAGGTTTTTTGGAAACACTGAGTCGTTTTGGGTTTTAAATATCTTTCCCTCATCTGCAGTACAGTTTTTTGCTTTCTGACCGGCAGGAACATGACACTCATCAGGTATCCTGCAAAAAGGCTTAAATCAAGTCGCCGAAGTCGAAGCTGAACCATTGAAATGTTGAAAAGTTATTGATCCCCCAGAGTCCTGAGCCCTCCCTGCGAGACAAAAGTGTGCGTCCCAGCAGAAAATTAGCGCATTTAGCTGTCATCGCTCGGCTCGCTTTACAGTTCCAACCAGCATTCACACAGAGAACCCCGGCCTCTTTTCTCCTCCTCCATCCATCCTCCCCTCCTCTGCCCTCCGTTACGCGCTCGCTTTTTTTTTAAAGACAGAAAGGCGATCCCCTGTATACCTCAGAGATCAAGACAAGAAGGTGTAAACCGCAGATAAATGTGATCGAGTGTCTCTGCTATCACAGCCCTCACATCGGAGCGGCCGGCTCTTCACCGATGCAGATTAGCTGCCCGCTTTCAGCGAAAACAGAGACGTAGAGATGAGATGTTGTCTCCCTTCGGAGAGGTTTAATGGTCGAGAGCACTAAACAACACGGACTGCCAAAGCATTAACCCCTTGGCTAGTTTAATGTATGACGTGAGAACAAACTTGACTCCAATGGAGAGTCTACAAGGATATAAGCAATAAAAATACAAACAATAAATTACCAAATAAGTTTCTGTTTGAGGTACAGAAAATCTGCTGCAGCCTACAGTAACTCTTTGCTGCTAAAACTGTGAGAAAAACACCTTTTTCACATCATACAAGTCTCATAATTAACAGCTGGATGTTACTGCTGGCAGAAACGCAGAAGAAATAAACACACTTAATGGAAACAGACCAAAAAGTTTTTACACTATTACAAGGTTGTATTCCAACCTTCAGCTGTACCGTAATAAATGTATTTCTATGGCTGCACCGATTGCAGTTTTCTGGCCGATCACCGATCTTTAAAAAGCCCATGTTTGGCCAAATTTTTTGTCTGAAATGTTGCTAAACATAGCAAGAAAGGAGCTGAGCTGGCAACAGCGGGGTGACTATTGTTAACTGCAGACCTGCACTCTTCCAATGGAAACACTTTTTTCACATCACACGAGTCACATGATCAATAACCGGATCTTGCTACTGGTGGAAACGCAGAAGAAGACAACAGTGGCAGGAGGGGAACTATGTTTTCTGTTGTTGTTTTTTTTCAGATACTGTGCAGCTGGCTTCACCAGAGCCATCACTGCATCGTAGACTTCATAAAAAGTTGAGTGTCATTCCAACATGTTGGTTCCATCGCTCTCATGTGAAATGGCAAAGCCGGCTTTCTGTCACCTGAAGAACATTTCCAGGATTAACACTAGGTCTTCCCAATGTTCCAGGAAGACCTAGAGAAACTCATCCATCCATTTATCTGTAGTCGCATTGAATACTGCAACAGTCTTCACCAGACTGCCTAAAGATCCAAGTATCAGTCTGCCTCAGACGATCCAGATCGCTGCTGCTCGTGTTCTCACTAAAACCAGGAATACGGAGAACATCACCAGATTCTAAGGTTCTTACACTGGCTTCTGTCAGTTTATAAATCACTGAACGGCTTAGCACAGACACTCGGGTTTTCTGGTTCTGGTCCGCATCCCCAGAACCAGAATCGAACGTCAAAAAGCCCCATTCAGCTTCGATGCTCCACAAATCCGGAACAAACTTCCAGAAAAGTACAAAACTAACAAACATGGATCAATTTATCTGATGTGTATCATCCATACACATCAGATAAATTGTACATTTGACAAAAGCACAACGTTTATTGCTCGTTTTTTATAATTGATGACTGCATGTTTTATGGCAAAACACCTTGTTGCTGAATTGTGCTGTAAAAATAAAGTTGAACTTAAACTTGGCCCAGCTCTTTTATCGCAATTTGTCCCTTGTCAAACTTGTTGTAAGTACTTACACTTCCTCATTTTATAAGCTACTGTTACGAGGTAATGGCCACAGAAAATCCCAGGAGATTTAAGATGCAGTTAGCTTAATAAAAATTGCATAGACTGGTTTAGACAGGTATGGTTAGCTCACCTGGAATTCGTGCTAACAGTTTCTCACCTGGTTGCCCCCAACAGCTCAGTCCACTGCCCGTTTCCTCGGCGTTTCCCACTTTTGTTTTCCCCAAACACCAAACCGTGTTTCCTCGGGTTTCCTCAATCCTCCGTCCTTGGTTGTGCGCGACACGCCGACAGGTGAAACTCATCAGCCTAATCGAGCCGGTCAGCTTCGCACCTTCGTTTCTCCGCGTCATTTCCGCTTCGTCTTCCGTTTGAAACCGCTCTGGTTAAAACTGAAGTTACTGAACGTCACTCAGCGCTGGCCGAACGGAGCTAGCTTCGTAGCTCCTCGCATACGTTAGCTGTACCCAGGATGCATTGCAACGTAAACAACATGGCGACGTATTTTATATTATAAAAAACAAAACAACCTGCTGCGATGGTTCATTAGGGTCAGTGTAGATAGAAACGAAGAGTAATTTTTTTTATTATTGTTTTAATTCAGAATTTTCCACGTTTTTTTCTACGCAAGTTCTGATATTGATCTAAAAACTTCAGTTTTTTCAGGCTTTTTTTTTTTTTTTTTTAACTTTTGGAGCTCAAGACATTTCCTTGTTTTTGGTCGAATTTTTACTTTTATCTTTTAGTTTTTTTGCGAAATTGTTCTCCTTTTTTGTATCTTTAGTAGCCTTAATACGCTGTTGTAATAGGATGTTTAGTTTTTATCAATTTAAAAAAAGGTCACAAGAACGTCGTCATGTTGTTTACACAGCAATGCATTCTGGGTACAAGACGTTTGCTAGAGCAGAAATTTTTGTGTAGTAACGTACAGTAAAAATGCAATATTTCTTAATAATTATTTTTCAAATAAAGTCTGTTTAATATCTCAAGGAGTCAAATTGGGAGGGGAAAATTAAAACAAAAATCACTTTAAGTGTTGATTTGTTACTATTTGAACAGTAGTTTCCATTATTGATTTAAAGATCTATTTTTAGAGAATTCACTTTACTTTAATGTCCGTAACTTTTGCACAGCTCTATGGGTAAAATGTGCTATATTTACACTTCTTTCTTCCCTCCATTTCTCGCTCGCTTCTTTTCAACAGTTCACACGTGTGATAAACCATTTATCCCTCCAAGGACGTTTTGCCCATCCACACGTCCATCCAGTCAAATTACACACTCAACACATAATGGAGTCTGTTCCTATCTTCTCGGCACACAGAGACCCAGGACTTACATCTGCTCTGGAATACCCCAGACAATAAACAATTCACCACTCATGTTCAAATCTAATTTTTCGGACAAAGTCTCGACAATAAGAGGAAATAAATTACGCAGAAGCGGAAGGCGCCGCCTTAGCCATTCTGGAGATGCAGGGAAAAGTTTTCTCAGAGTTTTTTTTTTTTTTTTTTTGGCGACAAGCAGATTCCTCTGAGCTAGCCATTATCTCAGGGAGGAAGTTAATTAAAGTGGCCCAGTCTGAATCAATGGAAAGAATTTGCAGCCACACAACGGACAGATCGGGACTGCCTGGAAGAGCGGAGTGACGGCCATGACACCACTTCAGAGGAGAAGATTAGCCCAGAGACAAAACTCTCGGCTCTGATCGGCGGTCCCTTCTGTACTTCTCTGCTCCTGGATTATTCCTCCCCCCGCTTTTATTTTCCATCTTTCTATCCATCCTTCCCCACAAGAACTAGAGGGGGAGCTCGTCTTCAAAGCCCGTCCCCTGTAATTCCTCACATCATTACCAAGTTTCCAAAACTTAATTTTAGCAATTACACATGCAATTAATTAATAAATGTGCTGTCATTACAGCCCCCTGTGTGATCTGAGCCCCATGAATGGGAGGTTCGAATAAAGTGATCAAATGAACTGCTTCAGAGAAAGACACAAGGAGGGAGGGATGGAGGGATTGAGATTGTTATTAAGGGATTGCAGAGTTAATAGTTTGAGAGGCTGCTGCCCTATCAGAGGCAGAAGTCTGCAGGGAGCGAGAATGAGAAACAGACCGAGGAAAAGATAGAACCGAGCGGAAAGACGGGATGAGGAGGAGGAGGACGGACAGCAAAGAAACGAGAACAAAAGGAAAACAGAAAAGGAAAAGACTGACAAGAGCGTGATAAGAAGAGAAGAAGCAGCGAGTTCGGTTCAGTCGGCCGGATTACTAACGAGATCAGAGAGTTCTCAGGTCATGGAGGCAAAGACAAAACACTTTATTCAGTTGACACAAATAACAAGGAAATACTCGTCATAAGCTGTAATCTTTAAAAAAAAAAAAAAAATTGGTCAAAGAATTAATCATTTCTATTTCGATGCTCATTTTTTAAAATATTCAGCAAAAGTTGTTTTATGCCAGTTTAAGAAAAATCTGATTTCTGCTGTTGCACTGAAGTTCGATCTCAGGGTGTTTTCACACCCGATAGTCTGGTAGGCTCGGTTCGATTTGGACTCAAAATTGCAACATTTGTTACATTTTCAGCTGCTGTGGTTTTCTTTCGCACTACATTGTGTGAAATAAGCCAAACCCTTTGAAAAACCTGTTCCCCTCCTCGCCTGTGGGGGTGCTACACCAGAAACTATTGAAGGAAACGACACAAAAGTAGACACTGCAGCTTCCGTCTTCACAAAATGTAAACGAAAATGAAGGAACGTCAGATTTTGGCAGTTGTAGGATTTCCTGTTTGTCTTTGGTTAGTGGTGGGTAAATGAGGCGTCATGAAGCGTTTCGACTCAGCAAAACTGTATCGATACTGTGTCACTGAATACTGACACCTGCTGGACATTAAAAATCCCTACAGGAAACGTAGTTAGACTGATTTGACGATCTGGTCTATACGATAAGATTTAAGTCATTGTATTTTATTATATATTGTATTATGTCATATCTTCAGTTAAATTCAAAATATATTTGATATTCTTCGATACAGTCAATAAATAATGTGAACATGTACCATAAAGTGAAACTTTAAGTGAACGTGTTTGGAGTGAGGATGCTTGTGGACTGGGGTTTTTTTTTCTCACAAATTTTCATTTAAAAAATAAGTTGTTCCAACATTTTGAAATTTGGTCTGTTACTCTTTTTTGACACAACTTCTCCTGCTGTAGAAGGAGAAGTTGTAAGTAAACAATACATTTATATGAAATAATTTATAAAAAGCATCAGAGTAATTTGTAGAATGGCTGCATACCTGAGTTTATCCTGGGTGTATCTGGGACTTCATTCTGATACTTGGCCCTATAACGCCTCAGCATTGAAAAGGTGGATTTATTTAAATAAGACTGTTCTGTCAAACATATGCAACACCTAACCTGCAGAACATAATATGAAAGTAAACTAAGAGTCGATTTCAGCTGAATTTGGATTCAGATAGATCAAGTACAAACTGAAAAGAACCGGATGAAGCAACAACACAGTGATAACCAATACCTTATTTTCTGATGTAAGAACAAAATGGTCCCAAACTATGAAACCTTTCGTTTGCCTTGAGGTTGCTCCATAGTTGACGCTGAACCGTAAAAGATCAAGAACTCTTTTGCCAAATGCATCCCGTTGACAGATTCGCTTCCTTATAAACACAGTTTGGCGCGCCAAGGTCCCTGTATCGGTCACGTGACTTGCTGAAAGCAATACGTGCACTGACACGGGGTTTTGTCTATGGGCTCGATGCATGCGCCGACCCATCGGTGGTGCTGGACCCATCACTATCTTTAGTAAAAGGCCACAAGCTGTTTCACCCGCTAGCACTAGACACATACGTTTGTTTTGGTTGCATTTACCCAGAATGCCATGAGCAGTAGTCCACTTTCTGCTTTTGGAGAGGTCTTTGGTCTGCGTAGCGTTCACATATGCATTCGAACTGCACTAGAGTTCACTTCAACCAAACCAAGACCGAGGCTTGTAAGGGGCCAGAGTTAGTTTTTTTGGCCCACATTAGAGTTGCAGATTTAGTCCATTTTAATAAAACTCCAATCCGTTTGTCTAGGAAGTCTGGTTTGTCTATGTAGGCATGAATGTATAATTGAACTCTGATTTGGAACAATGAAGTGAAGTCTGGTGCAGTTTGAATGAACCATCACCAGAAACTGCTCCAAAAGCAGGACGCGGACTACAGAGCAGGGCATTCTGGGTAAATACAACCAAAACAAAGACTAGAGTTTAGCATTAGTGGGAATCAGCGCTTGTCTTACACCAAAAATAAAAGAGAAATCCTCCAACCGCTAAAATCTGACGCTACTTCATTTTTGTTTACATTTCATGAAGAAGGAAGTTGAGCTCAGTGTCTTCTTCAGGTCCCCTCAGTGGTTCTTGCTGCAGCGCCCTGAAAAAGCGACAAGGGGAACAGGTTTTTCAAAGAGTTTGGTTCATTTGCCAGTGCAGTGTGAAAGAGAACCAACAGCTGAAAATGTAACAAATGTTGCAATTTTTGTCACCAACTGAACC
>CAEGAE010050033.1:0-21374 GCA_903067095.1 Girardinus metallicus
CAAGTGAAATTACAAGTATTTCGCAGTATGTTTAATATCTACCAAAGGGTTATTTTCGAAAGGTACTATTAATCTGACAAGCCACATCAGGACATATGTCCTAATTTATTGACTAAGACTGTTTTCACATGCAAGTTTTGGCTTTATTCTTGGCACACAAAAAGAAAAGTAACTAACTATTGGCACCTCAGCGCCCCCCGCTCCTCCTCGTCCCCACTAACTTGCAACACAAACTTACACCCTTGATTGTGTCATTTCCCCGACCACCGATATTCCTGATTCAATGCAAAGCAACAGCGCACGCGGCTCACTGCCACTGGGCGCACTGTAAGTCACGTGACGTCCAGTCCATCACTGAGCGGACTTGCCATTTACGTTTTACAAAGGAATTTTAAAAAGTATTACCTGGCTGTTAATGCTTTGAATACAACGTGCAGCTGCTGCCGAGTTACATAGATACAGGCACATAAAGGAAAAAAAAAGGTGCAGAAAATATTGGCGGGGACTGTCCCCTTCATGCCAGAGTTGGTGGGGACATGTCCACACCAGACCTTCAGGAAGGTAATGCGCCCAGAAATCCTGATAGTCATCAAATACATTACATTGTTATACGCAATTTTATCTATTTAAAATTGCGTAAATAATCAAATCGTTTGATTAATGATTTGATTATCCTTAATCAAATATTGATGATCGGATATTGGTAGGGGTTTTTCATAAGTTTTGGGAGTGTTTCCGATGCAACTATCTGTATGACCAGTAGAGGGCAGTGTGTGCATAAAGTCTAGCATCACGGCAGACAGAATAATACATTGATGATAAAATCGATTAAATGTGGACTAGAAGGAGTTTTTTCGACAACTTGTTTAGCAGGAAGCAGAAACATATGTTGTGAACTCACTATGACGTCTAAACCCTCGGTTTTTGGGTTTTTTTTGTGCTAAAGTCTGGCGAATTTACTCTCTAAATAATGACTCGGTATCTATTTTTCAGGTCTGGACTACTGCGTCATTGAAAGCATGGTTGTTCAGGCCAACATGGTTTCCTCCAAACAAAATTTGAGATTTTATATTTTAAAATAAATTGACTCTCAATTTATTTTAGAGGTAGAGAGTCACCACCGTGATAGCGCTTAAATATGTTAGCTGTGACGCGGTGTTTAAGAGGCTGGAGTAAAATATCTTTGACCAGGGTTTCGGAGACGGGGATTCTAAAAACCCATCTAGGGGGTCTCAGAATACCAAAGCTCAGGTTCGCAGTCCTCTCAGCGGCTCCATGTCGGCTCCCTGTCAGGTTTGTGTCTCTGTCCGCCTCTGTCAGAACGGATACTGGAGCCTCACCTGACCGGGAAAACTTCGGCTCCTTGTCTGAGGACATGTCCTCCAGGAGGTCGTTCAGGAAGAGCCGCCCGGACATCCAGAACCTGCGACACCAGGAGGATTTAACGGAGCAGGATGAGGACGCAGAGGAGCTGAAGAAACCCCGCAGGGGGACTGTGGGGAGAAACACTGCCTACTGGTACTTCTTACAGTGCAAGAGACTTATCAAAGAGAACAAGGTTTGCATTAGTGAGCTGTCTTTGCGACTTGCTTCACCTCTTTTCTTTGTATTGATGCTCTTACTTCGTTCCGCAGCTGCAAGAGGCCCTGGATGTGTTCAGCACCAACATGCTGAAGGAGGAGCGGCTGCAGCCGGAGGAGTTCAACTACTCGGTGCTGATTGGAGGCTGTGGTCGAGCTGGACAACTCAAAAAGGCCTTCAAACTCTACAACGATGTAGGGAAAAGTGTCGCAGTTTAATATCTGCGTCTCTTGTCATTTTTTTGTGCGCTGTCATTATCCCTGTGTTTTTCTTTTCTTTCTTGTTGTAGTTCTTACTTATTTCCAGTATTTTGAGATTTTATGTTTTTAAATGTGCAAAAAGAACTGTAAAGTCAGAAAAGTCTGAAAAACGTTTGTAATTTTTACATTGAAAAAGTGTAGGAATCCAGATTAGTGGTGCTATTTTAGTGTTACACAATCTCACTGTTTGTGTGCTTTTTACATTTTTTTTTTTTTTTTTTTTTGACTGGAAATATTTTCAAACAGCCAAATTCGTTGTTTGTTAAGCCTGAACAGTGCATATACCAAAACTTTTTATACTCTGCTGAGTCCAACCCTCCAGTTCACAGACCTTCCTAGTGACCCGGTCAGTAACCTCTGTAATGCTGTGTGTAACTGTTGCCGTGTCCTTCAGATGAAAAAGCGAGGTCTCGCTGCAACAGACGCGACCTACACCTCGTTGTTCAACGCCTGCGCCGAGTCCCGATCGAAGCAAGCCGGACTCCAGCAAGCCCTGAAGCTGGAGCAAGAGCTCCTGCGAAAGAACTACCCTATAAGCACCATTACGTACCACGCTTTGCTCAAGACCCACGCCATCACCAACCACATCCACGCCTGTGTTCACACACTCCGGGTACGACAGCTGCCTTCTCATGTTGGGGTGTGAGACGTTGCGTTGCGTCTGCTGAAGAGTTTCGCTTGTGTTTGTAGGAAATGGTGAAAAATGGACACGCTGTAACTCAGGAGACGTTTCATTACCTGCTGATGGGCTGTTTGGCGGACAAAGACACAGGATTCAGACTGGCTTTGCAGGTAATTCTGATTCTCCGGAGCAGTGAGCATGTTTTAGACTGACTCATTGAATATTTTTAGTTCTTTTGAAACGCTGCCCAAATTACCTAGTTGCTTTTGACTGAACCAGAGTGTATACAGTACATGGCGCCCTCCACACCTATTGGCACTGCTGACAAAAATGTGTGAAGAAAATGTAAATAAGTGCATCAGATTTTGCAGTAATATTCTGTCCAAAACCAAGCATTCCTTATTTTGTTGTTTAAAGATTGTCGTTTTGCTGTTTCTGTTAACTGCAGGTGTGGCGTCAGATGCTGCGGTCGGGGATCGTCCCAGACTCAAAGAACTATACTCTGCTCCTACGAACAGCCAGGGATTGTGGGATTGGTGATCCAGCCTTAGCATCAAGTGTTCTGCTGAAGCCTGACTATGAAATTTGGAGGGAAAAGGAAGATGCGTCAGAAGCCAGTTACAAGGGTGTAATAGACATTGACCTTCTAGAGAGGCAGCTGTTTCTTGAACACAGCTCTCCCAGCAACAGTCAGAGGAACAACAAACTCAGTGAGGAGGAGAAACCCACCCATCTTATGCCAATCAGACAAACAGAAAACATCTCACTGCCTTCTGACATAGTAGCCGACTCTACAGCCCCTAATCTGCTGGACCTTTTTGAAGGCAGAAGAGGGGCCATGCTCGCTCTCAGCTCTGTAGACACAGCGTCTGACAGGTTGGCCCTTATTGGTGGAGCTAAAGGGTTCCTAGACAAGATGGAGGCTAACGGACTGAGTCCAGACCTGAAAACTCTGACGCTCTTGGCCGACATGATGGAGCCTGGCCACCAGTCCCTGCAGATGCTGTTAAGGGCCGCCAAGCAGCATCAGGTGAAGCTCGACGTCGCGTTTTTTAACTCCGCCATCCGCAGAACCGTCAGAGTGGGCAACCCAGAGGATGTAAAGGTAACAGCACACAAAACCAGTCAGAAACAAACTGAGAATCAAATCGCAACAAGCTCCCCTAAACTGGTTGCTGGTGTCCATCTGTGCAAGTTATATTGGTCCTGCGTGAAAACATGGGACAATGTTTGCATAATTACTGTTGCTCTACAAAGCTACCATCTGTACGGGCCCAGCTCTTAAGAAAAGTCCAAAGAATTTCACAAACAAGTTCAGTGAAGTAAATTTTCCACCGGTGGATTCTGTTTGAGCTGTAGAAACGTCCCAAGGGTGACCAGTGGAAACGGCTCAATCTGAGCTTCATGCCAAGGCTGTGAATACCTTTGAGATTTTTTGGCTTTCTATTTTTAATAAATTTGCATACAATCCAAAAACCTTTTATGCATTGTCATAACGGGGTATTTGTGTGTAACATAACAAAATGTGTGAAAAAGTGAAGCGCTGTGACTGCTGTATATGTTATGCGTAAATATGTATGTGTGTGTAGTTTACATTTCTACTCTCCCCAGGCTGTGCTGAGTGTGATGCGACAGAGGAATGTCAGCCTGAATATTCAGACATATGGATGTCTGGCGCTAGGCTGCGATCGGCAGGAGGAAGGTCTGCAGCTGCTAAAAGACATGCAGGTGACATGCTAACTGTCTTATTAAACAACCTGACACTGCACAGAATATACACACACAGCTGTTCTCACCACTTGATGGGTAGCAAACTGGTTTGCTTATCTCTGATTGTTTCTGCAGGACGCCGGATTTCGGCCCAATGCCCATGTGTTCTCTGCTCTGATTGGCCGGGCAACTCGGAGACTGGATTACATCTACCTGAAAACACTCCTGAAGAGCATGAAGGACCTGAGTGTGTGGCCTAATGAGGTCGTCATCCGGCAGCTGGAGTTTGCTGCACAATATCCTCCCAACTACAACCAGGTCAGAGAATACACAAATAATAAAAAAAACAGCATAAATCGTTTTATATAATATTGTTTTTCACGTCCTCTTTAATGTCATTGTCAGATGTTGCTTATTTCTCCTCTTTAAATGGTTTCCTCTCTGTTCGCTCAATCCCAGTACAAATCCAGAAACAACTACCTGGTGCACATAGATGGTTTCCGTGGTTACTACCAGCAGTGGCTGAAGGATTCAGCTGCTCAGGGCACTGAGGCGGAAGAGGAGCAGTTGGAGCAGAAGGAGCAGTCGGCGCTGCAGTGTGAGTCAGGCCCTGCGATGGACGGACTGACCGAGGCTAAGAGGAACCACAGGGCAGCAGCCAGGAGACATTTTTCTCGCCGTAATAAGAAAAACATCCCCCAGTCTTATTAGGCTTCATCAATCTGAACGGACTTGGGTCAAACAATGGCTGAAGTCAGAAAATGTGGTTTTGTATTAAAAATGTTGATGCAATTATGGTTTATCATAAACGTGATACATTCTATCTGGTTTTTGTCTTGTGATTGGTTGGGTTTATGATCCTTTGTGGTGGGATCCAGTTTCGGGGCTCCATCTGTGGGTGTAGGGTGAAGATGTACCTCTGCCAGTGAGACAACCCCTCAGCATAATGCTGCTACCACCCTGCTTGACAGTTGGTCTGTGGTTTGGGTTTGAAACCCGTTTGAAGAACCCACCATGATCAGCCACTCAGCAGTTTTCAGTCAGGTTTTCTTCCTAATCAGTTTAGTAGATCATGATGATTAAATGACAATAGAAAAATACTAACAGACTGTCATTTGAATAAAAAACTGTTATAAGTGATGAGTTTATGCAGTATTTAAAGACAAGCAGTCCTGTAGCTTATGAATTTCTCACCAGGTTCATGGATTTTATCTGATTTTAAAATATTTAAAGTAAGTTAATACTTTTACACCAGTTAAAAATTATGATTTGAAATTTTAATATCTAGAAATGAAACAATTCAAATCATACTTCTGTCATAAACCCATGTAAAAAAAAAAACTTCCACTTTAATTTAATAACTGAATTACTGCTGTAAAAGTTACCAGCTGGGCCAGCATGGGGAGCCATACATCTGACATTAAGGCAAAGCATAAAGGGAAACTTAAATGTGGATGTAATGTATGCAGAGCCTCATAAATGTAATGTTATTAGTGGTTGTTTATTTAAGAAGTAGAAATGTCTAGAATAAGACCCAGAAGACACAAGTGACACGGTGAGAGGAACTTCACCGTCATCAGAATAGAAAAGAGTTGTTTGTTCTCGTGTCCCTCCCTAAAAACAGTAAGTAGGTGGCATCTAGTTATGTGTATGATGGACATGGGAACATTAAAGTTCTCCAGCAGATAGAGATGTTTTATGCCTTTAACATCTAGTCAACACTGTGCAAAGATAGTCATTATTCAGTCTGTCGTAAAAAGGAACTGTCATATTTACACTTCAGAGAAATAAAAAGGTATTTTACACGTTTGTATAAACCGATACCAATAAAGGTGGTTGAATATTAACTCAAGTTTATAGCCTCAGAATCATGCAAGAAATGAAATGGGTAATAACTTATTTGTTGTAACAGCCTTAGTTTACGAACAAGACAGCAATGAACAAAGAGGTAAGAGGAAAACAATCTGCACAGCTGAAGGAAGAAAGACTTTCAAAGAGTTGGATCAGTTAATAGCCAATCAGGAAGAACCTGTTCCATAAAGAAAGCAGCCCAACATGTGACTGTCATCAGTTTCAAGGCTCTTATTTGTGCTTTTGTTGCTGCTGCAAACAATAAACATGTTAATAAAGATGAATGTGAACTCAGACTGTGGCTGCCGTCTCCACTACAAAGTATTTTGATTCCAAAGTAATGAGAAGATTATTTATCAATGAAAAAAAATTAGATGTTGTTTTCTTTGCTCCGTCTTTCAGGCTCTCCTTAAAATGTAATATTGAGCATTTTTATTGAAATGAATCCGCATATTCTTTAGTGCAGGTTGAACGTAATTTTTCTTAGCTTGAAAACATTTTTTTTAACTTATTGTTTGGCTGCTGCATATGACTCCTAATGATTGTACATGATTGACAATCAGTTTGATAATAACACCAGTTATTGTTTGGTAATACATCAAACTTCCGGTCAAACATCCTAGAAGGGAGATGAAAAGAAGAACCTGAAATGATCACCGCTGTTAATGGTCCATTTCATAATGTGCCTTAAACAGAGTAATTATAAAACCTCTAAACTATGTTTCCAAACTGTTTTTATTTTTTTCCTTTTTATGGAAACTTTTTTGCTTTGAAAGTGAAAAAGCGGAAATATATTTCTTTCTTCACTTACGCGACTTGACGTAAGGCCAGTCCGTCACATGTTTTCATTCCTTTGGGTGTAAAAACTTGCTACCTCGAAACAGAAGCGAAAGAGGAACAGAAATCCCGGGACGAAGGTTGTGTAGGAAGCCTCATGACTGCAGCCACAGGGAACTTGATAATCTACCACACCGAAGTTAGTATCTGATTCGAGCTTCCGCTTTAGTGAAGAAATATTACACGTTTTTTCCCCTAAACATTTACTCCATTCATGTTCAATATGTTAAGGTTGAGAAAAAAAAGGTAAGAATCAAATGGCTTAAGTGTATAAAACCTGGAATGAACAAAACAAATACAACATTATTTTAGATAAACTTAAAAAAGTTTTTTTTTTTTTTTTCACAACAAGCTCTTTATTGGTTTAGTTCCTATTTGAAAAAGCAAGAGCAGTGTGTTAAAGTTCAGACTACTAAAAACTTCTCAAAACTACGACATGGATGTTCAACAAGGATCTATCTTGGGACCGTTGCCATTATGCTATACATTAGTGACTCATAACAAAAATGCAACAAAGTTCATTGTCAAATGCATACAGAAGATGATGATACCCACAAAGCCTGCACAGTAGACCACAGAGGTATTGAGTTTGCCATTGTATTACATGGCAACACAGATACACACCTAATAAACAACAGCGAGAACACACCAAACACACACACACACACACACTGCACTCACACCACAAGGGGAGTTAGAGTGGCCAATTGACCAAACGTATTTGGAGTATCCAGAGAGGACTCAGACATGTAAAAATCAATAATAATACTAATAATAATAAACACTATTACAATGGGCCTTTGCAGTGCTTTTGTTTCTCGGGCCTAATAATAATAAAAACTGCAATTATCTGTTCATTACGTAGCATGCTTATCCTTGTGGGGACATGAGGGATCAACAGATGAGTTCACCAGGCCATCACAGGCAACAGAGACAGTCAGGACAGACAACCACGCACACACGTCTACGGAAAATTTAGAGAGACCAATCAATCTGGCAGTCATGTTTTTGGACTGTGGGGGGAAGCCGGAGTACCTGGAGAGAACCCACGCATGCACAGGGAGAACATGTAGACTCCATGCAGAAAGACCCTGCCTGGGCAGGGATTTGAACCCAAGACCTTCTTGCTACAAGGAAAGCGTACTACCAACTACGCCACTGCACAGCCTTATTACATTTTATATTATTTTATTTTATTTCATTTGCATGGTCTAAATTTTTGGTTCTGTCACTCAAATCTCAAACTGTTTTGCATTTTGTAAGTCTGAAGGCCTTAAGAACTGTGAAATAGCCCTTTATTTGCAAGGGCTCCAGAAGAACCTATTCTGAAGCTAGAATTCAGACGCTAACTTCAGCGTGATTTTCACACTAAAGAGTTTTTTCAGCGTGTCAAAAGGCTGCAGCTCATAAGTTGATAAGACGGAGTTTCCGTTTGCTTCAGCTTCTGGCATATCCATGTCGCACCATGGCCGAAAATAACTGCGCCGCTTGTTTGTGACTCTCCGGCTGTTATTCTGCTGTCCAACAGAAACAGCTGACTCACTGACAGAGAGCCAGGCTGAGGCGGTGTCCGACCCAGACGTTACTGCTGCTTCTTCAAGGTGAAAGTCGACGGTGGGATCCTCCATGGGCTGAGCCGTCACCGACCGAAGATGATTGGCTCGCCGGACCTGCTGCCCTTCACGGGCAGCGGGGGGTTCGAGGAGGAAGGAGAGGAACCGGAGGTTCACACGCTGCCTGAGGAGTTCTCTGTCCGCCTTTTACCGCCTCACAACCCCTGGAGCACAGCAGCCCAGTTTCACCGGGACTTTATACTGGTGGCTGAATTCTCAGAGCAGGTGAGCGCCTTATTTCAGGCTGATTGGAGTCAGTCAGTCATTCTATGTACTTTTTAAGTAAATAAATAAAAACCAACAAATAACGAGATGAATGAATGAAAAGGGAAATGCAAATATGACTAAAGAAATAAGTGAATGAGGGAGTGAATAAGTAAATAACTAGGGAATAAAATTAATACATAAGAAAATGATAGAGATAGAATAAGCAAGAAAGTGATTGAATGAATGGATAATTAAATCCATGTGCTTTTATTCATAAAATAAACGAGTGGCTATGTAGAATAAGTGAAAAAATGAATTATTAATAAGTGAATAAATAAGTATATTAATGAAGTAAAGAAATAAATTCAATTCAACTCTGACAATATATGTACTAATTATATGGAAAGTAAATTCTTATTGATAATATTAGTGACCATCTGTCAGTGTTTGTGATCTGCAGAAAGTACATTTAGGGCACAAACATCACATACTAAAGAATAACGTCAGAGCTGCGGTTTCCGGCTGAATGTGTCGTTCAACATGACACCTAAAAATGTGATCTGGTTCCAAATCAACACTGTCTAAATCCGTTCTGAAACACAGAACTGTAAAGTTTTGTGATTGTAAAACACAATATTGATAAAGCTTTTGAGCTATTTCTCAAAAATATTTAAATCATTGTATGATAAAAAAAAACTGTCCAACTGTCCTTTTTAATTACAGGCAAAAACACAAAGATAAGCCGTGGGTTACTAAAGGATTACAAAATGCATGTAAGAAAAAGAATAATCTATATAAAGATTATTAAATATAGAACTTTTGAAGCTGATTAAAAATGTAATACCCATAAAAACAAATTAACTATAATTATGAGACAAAGTAAGAAGGATTATTATTCTAAAACATTAGAAAAATAACCCATAAAACATTAGGGAATATGGAACACATTATTTAGCTTCATAAGAAAGAATTCTTCTGATACTACTGACCCCGAATACTTTAATTATTTTGACCAAACCCTGGATGAATATTTTGTAATAGTGGAGGATGGGGACAATGAGAAATACATCCTCAATGTACTCGAACCATGTAGACAAAAAATTAATTATTGAGCTAGTTTATCAATATAACAACAAAACAATCAATGCACTGGAATGGAATTAACACGACTCTTATTAAGAAAGTAATAGATGATATTGCAAACCCGCTGACCTACATCTGTAACGTGTCATTCATTCCATATACAATGAAAACTGCAAAAGTCATTCCTTTGTTTAAATCTGTCAATCATTTTTAATAATTGTAGAGTAGACACATATCCCTACTTTGTCAGTTTTCTAAAATGCTAGAAGTGTTTAGTAAAAACGTTAGGTCATTTTATTGAAATTATCTAGAATAATTTCAATAAAAAGTAAACTGACATAGAAGAAATCATAGACAGTTTGGATAAAGGAAATTTGCAACTGGTTTATTTCTTGATCTCAAGAAACATTTTGATACCATCAATTATGACGTCTTACTAAAAAAGCTGTGAAGGTTTGGAATTAGTGGGGTAGAATTAAACTACGTTAGAAGATACACTGGACAAAGGAAACAGTTTATAGAGGTAATCAGAAATCAGATTTATTAAACATCATAACTTGTGGGGTCTCCAGGGGTCAATGTTGAGTCCCAAATTATTTAATTTGTATATAAATGACGCACTCAAAGTATCAAACCTGCTAAAATACATTATATTTGAAGGTGATACTTAGTATCTTAGTATCGTCTGTGCTGGAGAAAACATCCTACAGCTCTCAGAGGCGGTCTCTACAGAAATGAAAAAAACTAAAGCAGTGGTTCAAAAGCAACAAATTATCATTAAATTCATGAGATTTAGAAACCGCAATAAACAAGAAAATAATGCAATCAAAATAACTATTGACAGCGTTGACTTAGAACGAGTCCCTGAGATCAAATTTTTAGGTGCCATGTTGGATGATAAATTTAGCTGGAAACTGCAGATGTGTAAAATCAAAACTAGTCAAAAGTGTTGCTGTTTCGAGGGGATAAGATGTTCTGGACAACAACTGTTAATTTTATATAATACGCTCATTGTGCCACATTTGACTTATTGTGTGTTCTATTTGACTTATGTTCTGTGAAAAAAACAGAACATAAGTCAAATACAACTTGCACTGACATGCATTTGTATGTTAGTGCAAGTAGTGGATTGGATACATGTAATAACATGAAATTATGTATTTTGCATGGTGGTTATGCAGTATGATCTCACAAATGAATGAAAAAAAAAGCGCATGTTGTATGACATCAATAATGTGTCTTGTAAAACAGTTTGCTGTACAGTTTCTTGCTGCGGATTGGACTTCACTTTTTCAGGAAGTATTTCTCCTTTTTAAAAGAGAACGGTTCCTCCAACGATTCTTCATTAGAACAAAACAACAGTCACAAAGACAAACTCACACACGAGTTTTTTCTTCACTCCATACCAAACTTTATAAGAAAAAGACAGTTTGTGCTCTTAGCTGAACCTCATCATCTTAATTCAACATAATTTAACAGTACATTATAATGTTAGAAACAAAAAGAAACAAAATCCTTCTGTTACTCATCATATTACAGAACAGCAGTGGAGCTTAGTGAAGCATCAGTACTGGTTTACTGATGCTCCAGTTTGAGCCTGTTTGTTCACACAGAACGCAGCAGGTCGTTAAATCTTTAAAACTATAATCCAGACAGGTGGTGTTGGTAAATGGAAACGCAGAAAAGAGTCTAGATATCTGCTGCTCAGTGATAAATTGGATACATCATTCTCTTCTGTCTTCCAGGTTGGTCCAAAGCCTGTCTTAACAATACCAAATGATCCGAAGGTCATCGGCTCGTTTGACCTCAACCACTTCTCCGTCCGCATTATGTCTGTGGACTACCAGGCGTCCGGCCCATGTCACACAGCCCCTGCTCCGCCTGGACCCCGCCTCAGTTTCAGCGAGGACTCCAGGGTAATCCTGGGAGACTCGGCAGACGACTCGTTTGCGTACGTTCATCACCTGACCCTGTACGACCTGGAGGCTCGGGGGATGGTGCGACCTTTCTGCATGGCCTACGTCTGTTCGGACCGGACCAAGCTGATGGAGAACTTCTCTGAACTGTCCGAGTGTTTTTCTCAGGCCTCTGATAGTTTGAAGACTGGAAACAGACAAGCGTTCTCCTCCGAACTGCAGAGAAAGCTGCAGGAGCTCGAGTAAGTTCCTGTTTGTTTGTAGTAATTAGAGAACGAGCTGCTTCAGCTTTTTGGGATTGTTGCAGGAGGTTACCAATTCATTTTGAGTACATCAGTCTGGAAGCTGACTGGAACAAATTCTAAGGATGCATAATAAAGCAAATTGGTATTTTGAGCCAATCAAAGGAAGACCTTCAAAGGTGTTGAGCACTAAATATTCAGGTATATATTTTCATATTTGCTAAAACTGTCTCAGAAAAAACATTCAGGGTTAAATCTCTCATTATGGTGTTTTTACAGCCTGGATGTGGAAAATATATTCATTTTTTTCTGACTTTATTCTGTTCTTTTTGAGAGATAAAAATGTAAGACGCATGGAATTGGAAGTGCAGCAAATGTGCAGAAAACCTGCTTATCTGATTTCTCAGAACAAAGTTTGTGATAAAATTCTGAACGGTGATGAATTGTGAGTTGACTGAAGAATCCCTCTGACTGCTGCAGGTACAGACGGAGGGCCCTGCTGCAGGACACACACGCCTCCACAGGAGCAGGAGGCAGAGCTGATGAGCCTGAAGCTTTAGAGCATCTGATCCTGAACCACAGAGAGCTCCTTCGCCAGGTCACATCCTACCCAAACAGGAAGCTCCAGCAGCCTGACTTCCTGCCCTACGACACGGCCGACCTGCCGTCTGAGCCGTCCTCTCCCTGCCTTCCCTCCTCTGCCTGCTGCATGTCTGAGTCGCTTCTGAAGCCACTGGAGGAGCTCTGCAACTTCTACTTCCTGTCCTTGGTGAAAAACCAGCTGGCAGACACGGAGCGGCGTCTGCGTGGCGACAGGAGCATCCTGCGAACTGACCGTGTCTCACAGCTGCTGTTCAGGAAGCTGAAACTTACAAACTTCCTGTTTGAGCTGTGCTGCCCAGTGGATGCTGAGGAGGAAGAGGAGGAGGATGAAGCAGAGAGGGTCTTGGGGAGCACCATGGGAGCTGTGGGAGGTCAATCAGAAAAGTATGGTGTGGAGTTGTTCTCCTGTGTGGAAGAAATACAGATAAAGATGGAGGGAGGGGAAGGTGGGAGAGCGACCCCTGACCTCAGCGCATCCACAGACATGATGGGCAGCGTGAGCAGCAGCGACAGCATTGAGGTTCTCGGGACGGAGAAGTCGTACCGGAGTCAACGCGGGGTCGCTGTGTCCGACAGCAGAGGTACGTTCTCAGAGTGATGGCGGAAGGAAAACACAAACAGGCTGGGCAGAAACCTTCGTCTCTAAACGGTATGAAAGATTTTCTCCTGAACTTTTGGAGAAAGTTTATTGAGTATTTTCAGTCTCCGATGAGCCAAATTAAAAATAGCTGCACTGCTAAAACATAGAACCTTACCAAGGAGTTTTGGTCTAATTTCTAGTGCAAATATCTTAGCACACTTGAGATAAGATGAAAGTAACTTAAAAACATACTTTCAGCAATAAATATGTGCTTGTGTTAAGTCAATCATTTCTGATTGTGAGGCTTCAGACCGTCACAATGTTTCAGAAGCTGTTCGTTTGACAGAATCTTTGCCAATTTCAGCTCAAGTCTCGTTCCTCTTGTGATGTCATCAATCTAAATGTACACAAGACACAATTAGCTGTTTAGCATTTTTTTCTTAAATGTTACTTTTTAAAAACTGTATTTTGAAATCCTGGATGATGAAGTCTATACTTAATAACTCATCTGCATTTTAACTGCCGACGTACATGTTGGTGGAAATGATGCGCCAGCTGATGGTATCTTTAATATCCGACTGATTGATTGCGACTTTTATCAGTCAAGAACAGAAACCAGTGTGACGTTCGAATCTCCCGTCAAGCATTTTACATGATAAACTGTTTTGTCAAAAATCATATTTTATTATACTTACTTGTTTTCTGAAACAATCCAGCCCGTAGTGTTAAATGGAATCGATTTCTGGCCTGGGGTGTTTCTCCACGGAGTCTGCATGTTCTCCCTGTGTGTGTGTTAGTTCTTCCCAGGTACTCCAGCTTCCTCCCACAGTCCAAAAGCATGACTGTTATGTTGACTGGTTTCTCTGAATTAACTTTAATTGTGTGTGTGTGTGCGTGTGCGTGTGTGTGTGGTTGTTTGTCCTGTCTGTCTCTGTCTCATCCACTGACTGCACCAGCACCCTTTGGGGCTCCAATAGGGGAAAGCGTGTTGGATGGATGGATGGAGATTTAAATGGGACATTTGAACTTTTCCATAGATTAAGTGGATGATGTGTTATTTCCATCTTGTTTGTATTGTACAGGAGCAAACAGTTAGTGTCTCGTTTTCTCAGTAGAGTGGTACAGAAGCACATCTGAAAATAATTAAAACTATGCCTTTTAGCAATTTATCAAGTAATTAAACTTCCAAAAATGATCCATTTAGATCTCTGTGTTTTATTGCATTTTATTACAGCAATGATCCAGTTGAAAACAGTCGGTTAAGCAGTTTGTGTTGTTCTGCACAGAAACCCGTGTCGGGACGACAGACGTGATTCTCCAGCATGCAGCAGGAGACGCAGGCGTTCGGCGCCTGCGAGCCTCTGCCAGGCGCGCCAACAGCGAGGACAGCATCGAGGTTCTCAGCACGACGGAGTCCATCGTCCCTGACGACCTGTCCGCCATCACAGAGGAAGAGGCGGAGCACCACACTCTGAGCAATGGGTTTGAGGAAGAGTCAGAGGCTGACTGTAAGCCTGACGAAGTCCTCAAGGAGGAGACGATGAAGAACGCTGCTACTGCAGGGGAGGAAAGTACAGAATCTGGTGGAAGAAAAGAACTTTTAGAGGAAATAATGTTCAGTGTTCCAGACAAAGACAATTTATTCGCAGAGAAAAGTAACGAAGTCCATAAAGACAAGATGAATAAACTGCTCCAAGGTAACACATTTATTGTACATTTAACAACATATATGACTATTTTATGATCTTCCTGTAATCTTTTAGGAGATTTTTGGACTTTAAGATCTTTCAAAAGGTTTTAGACGACTTTACCTCCCAGTCCTTGTACCTGACATAAACTGTGCAGTGCGTGGTTCTGCTGGCTTCAGCCCACAAACTCCTGAGTCCAGTCTGTACTAGAAAAGCTTACCGGTTTTCTTTGCTGTAATCACGTGATGAATCTGTTTCCACACAGCTGGAGAGGCAGTGGAGTCGAGGCAGAAGAAGTCGAGGCCGGTGTTTGACCTCCATGTAAAAACGGCTCCTAAAAGCGTCGGGGCGGAGGGAGCTGTGCGCACGCCGCCCTGCGCTCCTCTGAGGCTGCTCAGCGTGGACGAGTTCTCCGACTGCACCAGCTTCACCAGCAACTCAGAGCCACCGTCTCCCACCACATTCAACCTCACCAGCACATGTGTGGAGAAGAAAAGGAAGAGGAGGAGGGCTGGCCTGCGAGCCCTCAGGTTCATCAAGCAGCTCTCCTTCTCCCAGCATGCCATCTTCTGTCTGCTGATTGGCCGGCCGCTCGTCGTCATCGGAGGAGACGAGCGGCTGGTGAGGAAGCTGGTGGACGGCTTGAGGCTCTTCCTGCCAGCTCCTGGTGCTGATGGGAGCGCCGTGATGTCATGCTTGGCCACGCCCCTCCAGCTGACCGACCTGCTCACCTGGAGGCTCATAGGAATACACAGGTGACTGTTATGCGACTCGTCCATATCTCTGCATTGGTCTGTCTCTTGTGGTTTGGTGCTGCCTGTCACAGTAACAAATATTACTGGACAGGAGATTGTCCCAGACCTTTTTGATATAAACGAAGGCTGCACCGATCTTTATAAAGCCTGACACATCGACAAAAAAATAGCAATTTATTTTGTCTGAAACGTTGTTAAATATAGCAAGAAAGTTGCCAATAGTGAGGATGACGTGCAGACATGAGCTGGTGGACCGATCCAACAGTCAAACCTCTAACAGGAGAGCAGAAGAAAACAGTGGCTGATTTTTAAACCTTTGTTGAAACAGATAAGATCGACTTCACATGGAAGTATCGGTCGATCACCGATCTCCCAAAATTAGGAAAATTGGTGCTGATAAATTGACGCACTCCTAATACCAATCAATAGATTTAGATGATTTTGTATTGATACCAGATAGAGGTCAGCTTTATCTGGTATTTGTGACCAGATAAAGCTGACCTTTGAACCTCTGATTTTAAACAGCATAAAACTTTTGTATGCATGTGCATATAATTAAGTCAGTAACTATTGTTGCACCGCAGAAAACATTGAAATAGGTGAGTCAATTCAGAGGCAACATTCCATCAGCAAGAACTTCATACCTTTATATGTCATAAGATCCTGCCTGGTTTTTCTTCTCCAGATCATCTTCCAGTGCATCCTCTTCCATCCTTCACTCTCTGACTCAGTTGAGTCGTTACATCGCTCTGCTGGACCTGGATCAGAAGACGCTACGCTGTCCTTCATATACCGGATCCCTGGTCGGCTTCCTAGCCAACCCTCACACCAGCATCAGCCGCGGCCTCACCTACCTGCTGCACCTGGAGAGCTGCCTGACTGCGCTGGCCAACCGGGTGCTGCTGCAGACCTTCACCGCTGCTTCCCAGCTTCACAGATCCATCGCCGAGGAAAAGGACTCGCAGCAAGCACCACAACTCTGCAGCAGTGAAAATGATTTTCGAGTGATGCACTTTCTGACTGACCTGATTGCACAGCGCCACACCAGACATGGACCGCCGCCTTTCAGATTTTCCTACAGCTCGGTGCAGCTTCACAGGAACACATATCCAACATAAACAGACTGAGGAGCAGAGCAGATTCACTGTTATTTTGGTACCTGCGCTCCATACAGTGCCTTAGTTGTAATTAGCAGCTGCTGTATGTGCACAAAGGATTGTTCAAATGAATATAAATATGTGCACATTTAAGACTTAAACGAATGTGAATGTTAACTGTCTCCACCCATCAGCTTGACCTGGAGGTGGACATGAAGGAGTTGGTGCAGACCTCCACCCTGAGCAGGTCGCCAGTCCATCGAAATTAAATTATACCTTCATCATAAATTCATACATATCAATAAATAAGCCAAAGCAAAGACAACCTGTACACTGTATGGTTTCACTTAGTCTGGTTCTGTGACTTCTGCTTGTTTTTGACTAATTTCCTTTTTTTCAGAACAAAAGTCTTTTTGTCATTTTGATCATTTAAGCTAGTCAAACTATGCAACCCTAAGTATAAATGTCATGACTATAGACAATGTGAGACAAAGTGAATCAGAGAAAACCTCAAAATCTGCAACATTTCTTTTCGAGATTTAACCAAATCCAAAGCATATGAAACCCTAAAACTGAGGGTTTATTTTTGTTGTTTAGAGGTTTTTTAGCACTGAAAGTCAGCAACTTGCATCCGCATAAGTGTTGCGCTTCCTAACTTTAATGCATAAATTAAACCTTTTCTAACAATAATGACAAAGTTTTCCATTTTGAAGAATTAGCCAAATTTGACTGTAAAAGTTTGAACCTATTACTATATGAACATTACTTTGGCTTTAGAAATCGAACAGCAGCTAGAGTGCAAAATTACTGGAATGTATTTTATTTATATGTGTAATAAATGTGATATATTCCATTGTGGATTATTACTTTGAAAATAAAGTCAGAGAAAAAAATGGCCAAACACTGGAGTCATTTATTAAACCAGATTATCTCAGAAATCCTTAACACTGATGGCAGTATGAGTCCTTATGAACATGAAAGAAAATCATTAGACAGGAGCAGAAACAGAATTCATGTCCAGCTTAGCAGCACTCAGCAAATATTTGGTTGATTTTTAAAGCAGATTCAAAAGGACTGTACAGCATGGACCAAGGTTTTACATATGAAAGTAGAAAAATAAAAACAGTCAAATGGATGAATATATTAATGAGACAGAAAATAAAGTATGGGAATAATTATTTTTCCATCTGAACTGTTCTTTTTGCTGTACATGTCTGTAAATCAGACCTGCAAAGGAACTTTTTTCAACATAAGCAAATAATTAAATGAAATCTAATTTCAGTATTAGATTGTTCTACAGTTCATTTTTAAGTTATCTTTCAGTTTTGTCTAAAATGTTTCTCAAGTAGTTGACTGATTTTCAAACTGTATAAAGCAACATATATACAGGTTATGGTCTAAAACCAGTGTTATTGTACAGCGCCTCAAAAACCAGTTTCATTAAATTACACGCAGAGAAATGGGGGAATTCAAACTGAAGATGTGTTTAGTGCAAAAATGCTTAGTTTAATAAATGGTACCAAAAGTGTGAACGAGTAAAGAGTTCTCTCTCTCTCTGTGTGTCACCTGATGCACATTCCTACCATCCACCACGCCACAGACAGAGGTTCAAATGTAAAGCACATGACAGTAGAATCTGACTGTTGCTCAGCATTACTGTCATGGTGCTTAAAGTAAGCAAGGAATACAACAGAAGTCGCACATGGCTTCACATTGAGTTAAAAAAAAAACAAAACAAAAAAACAGTCCTTTTCGGAAGAAGTGGGCTCAGCACAGGCAAGATCATCCAGTTGAGACTTCAGAGCTGAACCTCTGAAGGAAACTTTACTTGGAAGGGCTTGAAATCAATAACCAGCTGATTTCCTGCAGAGTTAAAAGGAAAAGAGAAGAGATTATTGGGGGAAAGAACAGGACAGGCTGCAACAAAACCTGATGCACCTCTTTTTGCCTTTTTATAAACTCTACAGCTGCATAACACATAATATTTTTCTTCCAAACAAAAATTTCTGTTTGAGAGCAAGGCTCCTTCTTTTTACTCCCAGATCTTTGCTCCCACTTTAAAACAAGAAAGAAAGCTGAAAGTCGGCCAGTCTGCCTTCACACATAGAAACCTGAGTGACATTCCTAAACCTCTCCACAAGGTTTAGGAATGTCTCTGGGAATAACTGACCAATATTCCAGAAATGCTCACCATCTCCACTTGGATTCATCCCACAGATCTCAAGGACTGATTGAGGTCAGTCAGGTTCCTCCAGGCCAGGCTTTGTGTTTTGGAGCCGGTCATGATGGAACAGGAAGTTATGATTCCCAAACTCCTTTCATAACGTCAGAAACATCAGCAGATTCTCTGCACTACACTTTTTACTTCAAGCGCCGTGCCCATGGCTGCCAAGCCCAAACTTACCCTCGACCCCAACAAGGGTCAAGGGTGAGTAACATCACTGCTCTGATGTTACTGTGCTGCATCAGGCACTTTGCCTCACACCTGTTGATGTCAGTTGCTTGGCCGTGGAATTGATTCAGACACTGTTAGAGTTATTAGGTGTTATCACTCTTACATTAACAGTCACTGTGTATGAATCAATGCTATGTGTAAGCTTTTGACCCACATTTACAGAATGTCTCTGTAGCATGATTAACAACAGAATGTTCCTGTGAGAAATCGCTCTTGAGAAAAAGACTTGATGACCTGTGTGCAGAGACAGAACCTCCTCATCTCTCCCTTCTGTGAAAATAAAAGGCAAGGCCGAACTGGAAGTAATCAGAACGCGCGGTGGGCAGCTGGTGGTCCGCTGTGTCTTCTCCTTTCAAGAAAGCTTGACTGAAACATAACGAACGTTGTCTGGGGTTCTATTTATCTAGGTTGAGAAAAATACCTATCACTTCAATTCAATAAACAACAATAAATGCCTCTTCTGCTGTTGGAATTCATTACTTTTCGCTTTACATTCACCGTGGGATGAAACCACCCAGGGGTTTTTTTCTGCTCCCTCCCAGAACAAATGGCCACTCAGCTTGATAACAGTAAGACCATAATGGTGACGTTGCTGCCCTGTTTGGGGAGCGTCTGGTTCGTTCACAAGGGCTCACCAGCAGACAGAACAAATCTGAATGCAGGTAATTCAAAGAGAAGCAGGTTTAGATCACAGCAGGAGGCCTCAAGTCTTCAGGCGGAGCAGATCTGAGCTCTCACTGTGAAAACACATGATCAGAGTTTGAAAAGGGAAATTCCTTCTTAAGAACTGAAGTCTGTCAACAATATGCTACAGCACACAAACAGCTGTGTCCACTCACGTGTGCCCCATGAGCACACATGATCCCACCACACAGACTGACAGCGGTCCGGACCAGGACCCTGATCTGGGCCGCTGACCTCCAGCTCCAGGCAGGCCCCTGCTGTTAAGCTCTGTTCATCACTGATAAGAACATTGATAACCTCCATGCTGAGCTAAAGGTTTACGATATTTGTTACAATAACAAAAACTATATTTGAATCAGATTGGATCATCAGGATGACACAAGCTAAGTCAAAGTTTTAAGGGGCTTGGATTCAGAAGAAGAAAAATCGCTCAACAACACAACTCATGATTTTTTATTATCAGTACAGATTACAGATTTTATATTCAGTCTGAGTTGTCGGGCTAAAGGGAAGAACAAACATACAAAATCCCTAAATGTCAATATTTCCATCTGAACAACATGGTTTTATTGAAAATGTTTTCTGAGTCTGGGGTATTTCAATAATTAGCCAACACGGACTGCAGTGCAGCCTGCTGTAAACATTTTTTGACTTAAAGCCCAGGACAGAGTTCTGGCCCATCGCCATGACAACATGTCCTCATACCTGGTGCGTTTGATGATTCCTGTGTGATCTCCTTCAGGAAGGAGTTGAGACGGTCTTCACTGGAAGTCATGCCGTCACACAGCCACTGAAAGGCCCACAAGTTGTCCTGCAGCACGGAATCAAACCCAAAAACCAAAATGGTTAATTAAAACACTTTAGTTAAAAAAAAAAACAAAAAAACATTTTCTTTCATTAAGTTTTAATAATAGTTCAGATTTATAAATCACAATGTTATCTTAAATGTATTTTCTGCATTTTCCACAAAATTAATTATATGATGTTTGTCAAATTGATATTTTAAAATGTAGCTATTTTATTAAACAGCTGCAATCAGAAAATAAATAAATAAAAATCAAAAAACAGATCAGTGTGAATCATCCTAACAGTTGAGCATAAAAATACTAATCAAATCATCAGCTTCCTACAAAACCTAATTTAAAGTAACAGTAAGTTCTGGTTATCATAGACTTCATGTTGTCTGAGTTCAGCTGCTAGTGACGACCAGTAACACCGTCAGCAGCAGCAACCACCTCGTCGGCAGCAGCAACCACCTCGTCTGCAGCAGCAACCACCTCCTCAGCAGCAGCAACCACCTCCTCAGCAGCAACCACCTCCTCAGCAGCACCAACAACCTTGTCAGCAGCACCAACAACCTCGTCAGCAGCAACCACCTCGTCAGCAGCAACAACCTCGTCAGCAGCAGCAACCACCTCGTCAGCAGCAGCAACCACCTCGTCAGCAGCAGCAACCACCTCGTCAGCAGCAGCAACAACCTCGTCAGCAGCAGCAACAACCTCGTCAGCAGCACCAACCACCTCGTCAGCAGCAGCAACCACCTCGTCAGCAGCAGCAACCACCTCGTCAGCAGCAGCAACCACCTCGTCA